>JAOBYE010059011.1:0-12273 GCA_025403585.1 Parazoanthus swiftii
TGCCAACCCTCCCCTTGCCACCCCCCCCCCCCCCCCCCCCGAGTCTCCCCTAACATTGATAGGTGCATAACGTGTTCGGAGATATTTCTAAATGCTCTCTGGAAGCAACACAGCGACTGTCTGGAACTAAGATTTAAGATGAGCTTGTAACATACAACTTTTTTTCATTTGAAATTAAAAGTAGCACATTGTTGGATTGAAGGGATCGAAGTTGTTAATTAAAAAAGGTTTGTTTCGTTAGCAGGGCCGTAGCAAGAGGAAAGACTGGGGAGGGGAGGGGGGGGCGGTGCCCCTCAGTCTTTTCCCCAACAAATGTGTCGAATTGAGCAAATTATCCAAAGTCTGAGAAAAACGGGAAATGTTTTACTAGTTTTAGGCACTGATTTTGTTACAAATGGTGATTAAAACCCAGGAAAAACGTTTTCTGACAAACTTATTTTCAAAACTTCGGCTCTCTACGGCTTGCTACGGCCCTGGTTAATGCGCAGTCGTGCCTAGTGCATGCACTCCAACACACTTTGTACACTGAGCTGTTAAGCGATGACAGAGGTTGAAACCACTTTCATCATCATTCGCTGAACAAGGTTAGGATTTTTTGATGGCGGGGCCCACACGAACTGTAAGCATCGGGCACTTGTGTGAAGAAGGTAAAATGATCAATAGTTTCTGAAAGACAATGTAGAATTAAATTTAAGAAATGTCAAAGAAAATGAAAACGGTGGTTGTCACCACCAAGAAAACCCTTGCCATGCTCTGCGCAAGAAAGTGGTATGTTTTCTGATGTGATTTCGTACCAACTAGTGTCTAAAAATGTTATTTTTTTGGTTGGTAAGGTTGAATAACTTCATTCGTAACTACACTTCCATAAGGATGTTAGCTTCAACATTGTTAGGTAACGCATGCGCGGTTTGCTGAGGAGGCACCGTGTTAATTGCATTCAGTGAGGAACGCCTGAGAGCTGTTATTAGTCTTTTCTCCCACGTGCGCTTTTCAAGATCACTGCTGTAATCAATGAATGTTCGTGACCTCAACGTTCTAGGGAGTTGTTTTATGTCGAAGGGGTTAATCCGAAGAATTATAATGTTAGAATTGTCCCCGTTCCAGTATAAGGCTTGGTCTATTTCAAGTTTGCAATTAGGTTTTTGCAAGAAACTTAATGACGCAAGGAACAAAACCTTATGGCTTCTTTTAATGCTGGTAACAAGGTTTTCTTGCCATGGAAGTCCGGGCGGCCAGTCTTTGAAGTCAGTACAATAGTTAACGCCGTGTTTATCTAAAAGCGGCATAATTGTATTAAAAAGAAAGTTGTCGTCTTGACGACTGTACGAAATGAACACATCGTATTCAAAACCTGTGGATAGAATAAAGCCGGTTAACACGAAAATTAGTACAAGCAAATACAATTTTAAACTTAGCATGTAAAGTTAGTTTTTTACATCTAAAATGTAACTACCTCGAGGCAACACATGTTTCAAAAAGAATCTATAGAAGCTGCATGCGTCAAAACGTAAGCCGATAACGTTTTTAACATGAAACAATAAAAAGTGAGAACATCGACTTTTCATGTGAGGGAGATTTTCTTAACTAACAACTGTGCATTAATATGCAGCTTCGAAAAATGTTAAAACGGTATTTCTAGAAAGAACTGGTAGACTTAAGAAGCTACTGTTTTGGAAACAGACTTGATAGGCTTAAGAAGTTATTGTCATAAGAAACGGTCTTGGTACGGTTAACATACATGGTAAGTTTAAGAAGTTATTGTCATGGAAACAGACTTGGTAAGGTTAACAAGCCATTATCATGGAAAGAATATTTGGTAAAGTCAACAGGATATTTTCATGGAAACAGACTTGGTAAGGTCAGCAAGCTGTTGTCATGGAAACGGAATTGGTAAGGTTAAGAAGATATTGTCTTGGAATCATACATGATAGGCTTAAGAAGCTATTGTCATTGTTGCCTACTTGGCATGGGAACAGGCTTATTTTATCAGCACAAGTTTTAACGCATTCAGAACGAACGAACTCTATAAAAGTTATCAATTGTCGGAGTTTTGCTTTTAAGCTCGAAAACGGCGCAGGATCTTTCGCTTACTCTCCAGTCCAAGAAGAATTACAGATAAAATCATACTAACTCTAAAACGAACGTTACGTAACAGGGACTTCTATTTACCATGTTTGTGAGGTTCTTTCCATTTTCGGTAGAAAAGAACAACAGACAATGCAAGGACGAGCAAAATGCCAAAAACACATCCTCCATAAACGACATCTGGAAACAAAATATATAAGCCCGTTGTAAAACTTAATAATCTCAAATTTATAAAGTCAGTGTCAGCTCGTGTCAACAAAAAAATATCTCAATTTGTCTTCAAAATTGCAACAAATACAACAAAATCAATACAATTTAATGTAAATGCAACATGACACGGGTAGAAGTTTAACGTGAGAAAAAAATTATCTTCAAAATCCTTCATAAGATATATTTCTATATTGTATTTATTTCTATAAGTGTATCTTTATAATTTTGGCCTATTTTTTAATATATTAAAACATTTTAGCAATTATATATTTCCGCATGTTATTGTACGTCTAACAAAAAAGTGAACTCGATAACGAACAAGCAGAGAAAAGCCTGCTGGATGAGTTAAGCTTTAGCTTCTTGCCAAACCAGAGGATCTGGCTGTCAGTAATTTGGATACAGATCTGTTATTTGAGAGTTCTTATTATATATTGGTCATGGGTCTGTTATGAGACGAAAACTTATTTTACCAAATTGGCAAATTGACCAAAATCATTAAACACATAATTTGTAAAGTTCTGTTTAATTTAATGTGATGATGTCAAATATCCTGTGCAACCTTACCAACACGGAATTTTGAAGGTGGCCGCTTGGAGGGTAACGGAACAATCTTTCCCGGTGAAATTGGGAAGAACCCCGTCAAAGAATAGTGAGGGTAGTTTGGCATTGGAGCAGTTGTGACCTGAAAGTATAAATAACATGTACAAAAGAGTTTTAACTTGGTCATAAGTTTTGGCGAAATCGTCCCCTTCCCACATTGACTTCTATTGAAAACGTTTTCGAAGCTATTATTGTTATTATTATTATTATTATTAATTATTATTATTATTATTATTATTATTATTATTTTTGTTATTATTATTATTATTATTATTATTATTATTATTGAAATATCTAGATCTTCTACCTAAAATATTACAACAACCGCATAACGATGTTCAACAGTGTGGTAAAGTAAAAAAGTTAGCGTTCCTCGAATTCTTTAAATCATTATAATTTGAGAAGACAAAATAAACTTACATAACAAATAAGAGAATCCGGTGGGTAGTTCCATTCGTGGTCTATGGCCACAACTGCACAACGCGCTTGGGACTGAAACAAAAAAAAGTGTATTAAAAGAGTTTGAAAAGTAATATTTTGCCTGGCGGAATGTTTTAACGCCTTCCCTTACTTTAATGCTAATTACACAACACAACAAACTTAATGCTAAAGAAGCATTTTATTCGTAAAATACAACATCATACTACGTTAATAGCATTTTTCCCCTTGGATAAGCCATGGCCCTTAAACGGCGTGGTTGCGGCGCTTTAAATATTTATTCACGGATGAAACTCAGATATATTTCAAAAAAGTCTCACTGGTATTACTAAACAAGCATTACTTGATGATGAATGGATATAATTTTTAAAATTGTAATTCTTAATTTTATAATTAATATTGAATAAATGCACGAGGCGAAACACGAATAAAAGCTTGCAACACCAACATCTAATTAACTGATATTTACTTTTAGCAGTGGACATTTGTTAATTTATTTAGGATTTCGATTTTACTTTTACAAAACGTGCCAACCTACTTTGTTGAGCTTCAAACAGCTGTTGTTGAAGTTAAATCTCTCAAGAGGTGTGTTCTTGGACTTAAACCACATGACGTAATAACCAGTCCAGTTGGCTGCATCCGCCACATCTATAATTATGTATTTGGAATAAATACGTACAAACATTTTTACACGTATATACAATCATACAAATTTTGCCACAGGCAGCCCAAGCTTTGACCAACCAAGCTTTAAGTTTGTCAAGAGGGACTTTGTAGGGAAGAGTATTAAACGACAGAAATTTAAATCACTTACCGCAGTTGTCCCTTCAGTGTGTCTATGCGTAGTCTGGGGGCCACTGGATGGGGAAATTGTGGATTTCAGAGTTTCTCAACAGCAGTAAGTGATCTTCATTTTTGCCGTTTAAATCAACGTATTTTGAATTTACACGAAGGACGAATATTCTCCCATACAAAATCTTACACAATTCTGTATAAGTAATAACCCATACAAACTCTTCTAAATCTATTCCCCACGACAACTCAAAGCTTGGGCTGCCTATGATTTTTCATACATGCTTTATACTTTTCATTTTGTAAATCAGTGATTAAATATTTAATGTTGACCCCACAGTGTAACCGAAGTGCTGCTGAGGAAGGACGTGAGGCCGAAACGTTGAACCACCCATTAAAGATTTTATAGCTGAATAATTGGAGTTGGTTGATTCGACCATGCACCACATTACAAATTCTTAAAGGTATATTCAAGACTCAAGAGGCCAAGATCGTCAAAATATAAACTGCTTCCGCGGCCTTTTTAATTGAATGATACAAGCTCGAGGCTGACAAATTGTCCGAAAAGAGAACATATGTTTGGGCAACTGAGGCGAAGTCGAGGGCAAGCGAAATACGGGAAGTAGTTTATTAATTTATGGTTCAACAATTATTTTCTGCCACAAAAAACAAACAGCAGCAACGGTGGAGGTCGGAGTCAATGACGTAAGCGCACGTAAAATGTCATGGACTTTTGTTACGTTGTTAAACTAAACATGACATACGGTCGTTGGTCCTTACAGTTATACCCAGCGAGGCAGCCATTATGATCACGTGAAAGTTTCGTGCTTTTGCAATTGGAAAATTACTTTCACAACTAGAAGCTTTGTCTTTGAGGGTCGACAGTTTCCGTGGTGATAATTGTCTTGCTGTATTCGCTGACTGGTTGAATCTAACCAATGTATTTCAATGTACACTGTTTTACATAACAGGAAAAACTACATCAGTATTGTATACTATTGACACTAAAATTCGTCCTTGAATGTATTATTCTTAAATAAAATTATTCATTTCTGACGATAAACAAATCACTGAAGAGTTTGGCTCCGTTGCTCTTAGACTCTCCAAATGATCTTTCTTTTAGTTAGAAGAATCACACTTAACCACATTATACATGAAAAAAGGATTTTATTAAATATTTTTTCTTCTTTCAATATCTTCCAAGTCAATCTCCAAAAACCTTATCCTCATGCACGAACATCTAGACAAATACGTACAAACTTACATTATCGTTCAAAGACCAGATTGTTTCCATAAGCTAAGCAATGATAAATCTTATTTAAAACTTTAAACTAGTTATACATTATAAGCTATACAGTGGTAACCATAGTTTCATCCAGTAAAAAACTGTACAGCGCTAACTAGAATTTCATGCTCCAAGCAATCAGATCACATCGGTGAGATTTTCAGCTTACAAAACGCAGAAATGTAACACAAAACTAAAAGTACCTTTAGAACTTTTTGAAAATATCATTAAATACAGAGTTGAACTTAAAACAGCGATATAGAGAGACCATTTGCTCTGTCATTTACCAGTAATGTTGATCGGATCCCATGTAATAATAGCAAGATGCTTATCAAACTTCACATTCAGGTTGGGCACTTCACCAAGGTACGGCGCTGAGCCGTGGTTTGGATCACAACCTGGCAAAAAGGATATATTTAAGCATGGAATAATATAAATTATGACTCACCATCGACACATACACGCAAGCTATTGCTCACATCAGAACAAAATCATTTTAGAACATAGCTGGCAGTTTTTCGCCCGCTTTTTGTATGGCGCGAGTGTGCATCTATAACTCGATAGACACACGCCCGTGCGTCTATCAAATCTCGTACTCGCGTTCAACCAATAAAAACGCTCAGAACGGTTTAGGAGAATTTTGTACGGTATCAGGTTACGTGTATTTTTTCTCATAAATACTGCTTAAAGTAGGCAATGTTCTAAAAGAAATGGTCCATACTTAAGTTGTGCGTCTGTCGAGTTATGGATGCACATGGGAAGTTGGGAGAGCACTCGAGAAGCTAGAGAAGTACTCGGCTTCGCCTCGTGCCACTCTAACGCTTCTCGTGTGCTCTCCCAACTTCCCGCGTGCATCCATAACTAGATAGACGCACGCTAAGCATGGACCATTTCTTAAACAACATGCACTTAAATAACGTTTATGAATCTTAAACAAGGCAAAAAAAATTAACAATCTGATGGCATTTTGCAGCAAACAAAATTTGTGTTTCCTTTTTTAAGTTTCAAACTCCTTTAGAACACATGTTACTAAAGGGGCGTTATTTGCGCTGCTGTGAAAGTTGGGTTTTTATTCGCGGTACAAATACGCTCCCGAAAGCAACGACAGCCGTCTTTCACAAGACTGTACTATGTACACTGTCTGTACCAGGAAACTTTAATACGTTTACTTGCAAAATTAAACAAAGTGCTGGCAGACAAGTAAATTGTTTGACATATACACTGGCTACATTCGGTTTCAATTAATTTACAACAGAAAATTGAAAACCCGAAGAATGCAACAGATATTAAATTTTAAGGTGTGTTGCTACTTGTTCCACTCCTAATGTATTTCAAACACAGTCACCAAACAGCTTGGCAGCCAACATAAGTTTATTCACAGTTCAAAATAAACTGTCGTTTAGAGATTCTGCAGAGAAGTTATCAAACGTAGACAACTCGACGTCAATTGAAGATGAAAAAGGGGAATGTAGATGCAACACTAACCTTCCCAAACAGTGCTGCAATTCTTGTACTTCTGAAACAAGAACTTGTCAGTAAGTGCGGCTTTTGTACACTTGGTTTTACATAGTAGGAAAACATCTTAGTAGCTGAACAGCTAGACGTCAGATAAGATAGAAGAATGGCGAACAGGATACTCACATGGGGAGGGTGGGGAGAAGGGGAGGGCAGAAAAATTGATACAGCACGAACTATTGCTTAATGCTTTATTGCATGTTAAATAAGGGACGGACCGCTTGAAAACGTAGGGGGTGGGATGGGGGGAGAATTTATACAAATACAATTTGTACGACCGATCCAGGAAAAAACTAAATGTTTCACACTTCAAAACCTTAAAGAAAATTTCTCAGAAAAAACATGGGAAAGTGTCCAAAAGAAATACAGCCAAGGGTTGAGCGGGGAAACAACTGCATGCACGGGAATCAAATAATCAGAACTAACTATAACTGTATCTCTGGCAGATCAACGTTTTGCATTTTTGTTGCTCAAACCTACGTACTGAAATTTCTTAAAACTGTATATAGAGACCATTACGCTTAAAAAATATATGTGTATATAAATTCACGCACTTCAAATCTAAACGGAAAAGAGATATTTATTCAGAAGTTTCCGGGCAATTATAACTGACAATACCTTTGACTATGAGTGGCGTTATTACGGGAAACGGGTAACGGTCAATATCTGCAAGTGAGTGTAGAAATCTAGAACTGCGAGCCCATATTACATATACATAAAAGTACATGTCAACTCCACTCATAATTACAGCCATTATGACTTGTTCACAATGCGTTTTCTTAGAACAATTGTTCTGGACTAAATGGAAAAATTAAAGCGTCGAAAGGTTGTCATGAATTCAAAAGAAATGTCAAGTTAGGGTTAGTTCTCAACAATGAATCGCTGCTTCCAGGAAAATGGGAAGTCGACAAAATTTTAAAAGCTAATTAGCGGCACAAATTAATTGCCACGCGATTGGTATAGTCCGTCCTTACAATTATAGCTGACAATACCTTTGACTAAAAGTGCCGTAATTACTAAAACCGCTGGGAATGAGGAACGGGAAACGAGTAACGGTCAATATCTGCAAGTGAGTGTAGAAATCTAGAATTGCGAACCAAAACACATAAAAGTACGTGTCAGCTACATTTACAGTCATTATGAACTAAACTTTATTGAAAGTCGTTACGCTGGGAGTGGTTGCCCATTCTCCCAAGCCCGTGGCTTATGTTTAATCGCTCGACGGCACGGACATTGGCGTGAAATCGATTTGTTCTCAACGCGTTTCCTTAGAACAGTTGTTCTGGACCAAATGAAAAAACTAAAGCTTCGAAAGGTTGTTACGAATTCAAAACTGAAATGTCAAGTTATGCTTTGTTCTCAACAACGAATCGCTGCTTCCAGGAAAACGGGAAGTTGACAAAATTTTAAAAGCTAAATAGCGGCACAAATTAATTCTCACGCGATTGGTATAGGCCGTCCTTGCAATTATAGCTGACAATACCTTTGACTAAAAGTGCCGTAATTACTAAAACCGCTGGGAACGAGGAACGGGAAACGAGTAACGGTCAACATCTGTAAGTGAGTGTAGAAATCTAGAATTGCGAGCCAAAATACATAAAAGTATGTGTCAGATCCACTTGCAGTCATTATAAATTACTCTTGATGGGTTTCCTTAGAACACTTGTTCTGGACCAAAAGGAAAAATTGAAGCATCGAAAGGTTGTCATGAAATAAAAAAAAATCAAGTTATGGTTAGTTCTCAACAATGAATCGCTGCTTCCAGGAAAACGGGAAGTTGACAAAATTTTAAAAGCTAAATAGCGGCACAAATTAATTCCCACGCGATTAGTATAGGCTGGCTACCAAAAACAGGTAAACAACAATCAGATATTTTTTTCTTAGCTTTTGTAAACTCTGGGTTTTCATTAAAGTACTACAAACCAGACGCAATTTTTTTTTCTCTCCGCTGTCCTGTTAGAACTCACAGACACTGTAGTGTAGTTAGGAGCAACAAGACCCAGCAAACTTTAGAGCATTATTTGCCCACGCAGTTTACAAATTGGTGCTTTTTGCATAAATGTTAGTCGAAAGTAGACCAATACTGTTAAACGATGAGATTTACAGTCAAAGAATACCTTACAGAAATTGTCAGAAAACGTGTCGCAATTAACGTGTTAAGCTTCATGTGCGATGCACTCTTTTTTGTTGAAGAACGTCTAACTTTTGAGCTGAATATGGTTAATTATTTTGGGGATTTGCCCTGAATACTATATGATATTAGTCACGTGCTATACTGTGGAGAAAACTATACACGAATGTATCAACACACCCTTGGTCCGAGTAGTACCATGATTATACAAAAGGTCCATATCCAGATGTATGAAATGTAAGTAAAGTAAGAACATACAGCGTATATATCTCTGTGCGGACCTGATCATGAAATTACCAGGAACCACACCGCAGGATAGAATTATCCGCTGCCAGTACGACTTTTTTGTTTATATCTTTGTGCAGCCGTCCAGAGTTTGCTTGTCGGTAAGAAAAGAAAGAATAAATAAATAAAGCAGAATCGAAAACTCATTCAAAAACAGACTATAAAATTAGTTCACACTTTCCAAAACTGAAAGTAGGTTCAACGTCAAAGAGTCCATTTATTAAAGTAGCCGTGGGCCGAGTTAATTTATTTGATTAAAGAGCTTAAAACTTTCAGTCCCCGGACCGTCCTTGTATTGACTCCAATTGAACTTCCTGTGTCGCGTTCAAAAGAAAATATAAGAATGTTCGAAGTTGTTAATGATCTACCGTAATCTTAATACGATCAGCATGATTTTATTTTCTCAGTCAAGCTTCTGTATCAGATGAGACATGGAAAGAAACGTTAAGAAACACGTGAAAACGGTAAAAAAAAAATATTGGCTTGAAACTTTCACCTGGTGAACAGTAAACTTCAAGCAATACTCCAAAAGTTTTTGAACTTTTTATAATTCAACTGGCGATCGTGATTTTAAGATTTTGTCCATAAAAGGTTGTACTTACTTTGGCCATAAGTTTCGCCGATTGGTCAGATGTACATTCATCTCCCGCTAGTACTGACTTCAGCTGGATCAGTGCAACAATTGCAACCAGCATTCGCAGATTCTTCAACGCCATCGCGCTTTCAATTTGCGTGTCTGTTTAACGTTGACTGAATATATACTGGTAGGTGTGACCAATTACGTCATACAAGGACTGCGCCTGCGTCAGGGTACCTGAGTGAAAAGAAGACAGACATGCACAGAAGAGAAGAGCTCTGGGGTCGAGAATGAGTGACACAGGTCAAGTTGGTGTACAGTTGATGCAAATCAAGTAACCAATGTTTTCATCGAGAAGCCTTTACTGTCTTGAGTGTCGTCAAGGTATTGAGCGTGTTACTTATTTGATCTTCATGAAGTTCCGTTCCTTCAGCGACGATAATCCCCGTTGCGTTGGTTCTCTTAGTTGTTTGAACTGATTTCTTTCTCAGCTCAACTCAGTGCAATATACATGGTTGCTTGGATTATCATTCTTTTCATTTTGGAGGTATCAGGCTTGATATCGTTACAAATAGAAACACGTACTTAGAATCTTCTCACATCCCGCAGATACACAGGTGAGAGGCGCGTCATACACGCTTTTTTATGAGAACAACTTTATAACACCATAGAAATGGTTGAACACACAGTGAATATTCGTTCCTGCTTACTCATCCGCAAAAAAAAGCAATTGGTAGATCGCCCTTATCGGGAATCGAACCCACGTCTCGCTGTTTTCCAGTCAGGCGTGCTAACCACTACACCACCAGGGATCACCACGCTGGCAACGCAGCAGATTACTGCAGTCAGACGAGATGGTGACGTGACGATCACTACTCAATAACTCGATCGTCACATCGCTATCTCGTCACAAATATTGAATACGTGCTGTACATGTAAAATGATATCTCATTATCTGGTTGTAAGAGTGGTTTCTGACATGACACGTGCACCGACATTTTTGTGTCAAACAGAGAAACCTGTGGCAGAAATGTGTTTCACATCACGTTTCCTATTAGAATAAATGCTTATCAAGGTTATTTTTAGGTATAGTAAACACAACAATTATGAAACGTAGCAAAGCAAAGCTACACTTTTATTTGGATGCATGGACCTTATGTTAGTTTAAATGTCCTCGTCGGAGTGAAACAATAGCGATCATTATATGATATCTACTTATGCTTACTTTTGCTTGATTCTTTGATGTTTCTATAGCCCGGTTATACAATTGGCAAGTGGTTACCTGTTTAATTAACCCTTACTGACGTATATGATGGCGTTTTTTCTTCTTTGTAAAGATCATTTGGCTGAGGAGAGGGCCCGACGAAACGCACGGAGGTGGCTGTGCAGGCCGATTCGTGACTTGCACACTTTTGCGCAGTATGGGCACGCATGTATCAGCTCAGTTGGAGGTTGTCTTTGACGTGTCGTTTCCGTTGTTTTCCTGCTCTCCTCAAAGTTGTCCACTGCCGACTTGATAGTGGTTCTTTATTCGTCTCTGTCCTCGGCCAGGTGCTCCCGCTCGCTGTGTTTATTACCAAGTTGAGTGAGCTGCCACTTCAGTTGGTCCTTGAAGCGTTTGCGGGGGGCTCCACGGTCACGTTTGCCTTGGCGTAGTTCGCCGTAGAAAATGGCCTTGGGCGTTCTGGAGTTGTCCATACGTGAGATGTGACCCACCCATCGAAGCTGTCTGAGCATCAGCATGGATTCTATGCTTGTGGTGTTTGCTCTTTCCAGGATCTCCTTGTTTGTGAGATAGCCCTGCCGCTGGATGCCCAAGATGGATCGCAGGCGTCTCTGATGAAATCGCTCCAGCACCTTCACTTGCTTCCTGTAGAGGACCCAGGGGTCTGCACCGTAGAAAAGCGTGGTGAGAACCGCAGTTCCATAGATTTGGATCTTGGTCGTCAAGCGCAGGGATTGGTTCTGCCACACTCACTTCTGGAGACGTCCAAAGGAGCTGCTAGCTTTGGCGATGCGTTTGCCTACATCCTTGGCCGTGGTTGCGTCGTTTGAGATGACACTTCCCAGGTGCTTGAAACGTTAAGGACTTTCCTCCTATTCCCGCCTGCGCAAAGTGGCTCTTAGGTGAAAGTCAGTGCGCGCAAACTGATCCCACTCTTTAGGCCTGGAGGTCCTTCCGCAGTGGCTCAGCAGGCTAAGACGGCTTTGGTGACTGCCAGGCTGTAGGTTATACATCATAGTGTCCTTCTCCTAGCCTCTGGCTCAGACACCTCCCCCGGAAGCACGGGAGCAGTAACCCAGGCTGGGGCAGTCCTGAGAGAAGAGAAGAGAAAAGAGAAGAGAAGAGAAGAG
>JAOBYE010059122.1:0-12349 GCA_025403585.1 Parazoanthus swiftii
TATGTATGTATGTATGTATGTATGTATGTATGTATGTATGTATGTATGTATGTATGTATGTATGTATGTATTTGTGTGTGTGTGTGTATGTATGTATGTATGTATGTATGTATGTATGTATGTATGTATGTATGTATGTATGTATGTGTGTATATGTATGTTTGTGTGTATGTATGTAATGTATGTATGTATGTATGTATGTATGTATATATATAAGACATGGGGAGAAGTGCTAACGGTCTTGAGACCGTGTTACTACTCATCAACCCTCAGTGCTTTTTCGTCTGTCCAGCAATTGCTGGAGTAGCACTTTGTTTCAAAAAAGGCACTCAAATCCTATTAACACGTATCTCGTACGTTGATGTTGGTTTAATTGATTGATTTTTTTTTTGGTAGTTCATTTAACCTTCACAAATAAATTTCTTCTTAATGTGGCGTTTTGGATACAAGGACATCAATATAGTAAGAGCGGTGGTGGTTTTAACTTAAATTAATTTTCTTTTTGTAGTCCATTCGTTCCTTGGAGCAGTATCCCACACAAAACACGCGCCAATCCCTCATTGATATCATCAATCAACGAGAGTGCTTTTACCAGATCAGACTCGAGGCCTCTGAATGCCTGTCACGAGTAAGTGCATCAATGTTGTTTTCGTTTGTGTTTCTGTTTCTGTTTGTGCGCGGACCAACTTATAGCCAATCCTTTTCTAATGATCAAAAAGGTGAGCATTATGGAATCACGCTGAAAACATTTAACCACTTGTACTTTCTCTGCCATTAGGAATGTGTTTGCGTTGTGGTAGATAAACTCCATTACGTTGTCTAACCAATTTTGTTGATCACTTAGGTTGCAACAGCTTGTGCATCGAACTGGAATGGTCACGTGACTATGATCAGTATCTTTAGGAATATGTTTGGGTCAAACTCTTGTCAACAGATCCCTAGATACAACGACTTCTCTGACTTCGTGATTTACTTTCTAGAAAAGGTAACTGAGTATGGGTTATTACATGGCAGTCGAGGTAGTGGGTAGACATTGGAAAGGATTGTATCATCACTGGAATAAGGAATACTTTCAGTTCATATTTGGTCGCATTACTGGAATCTCGTTTTTAAAATTAGTTTGAGAAAGAGGAAAGCGAACGTGAAAAATTTGCACTCACGAAAAAACTAATACCCTGGAATATGGTATCCTGGGATTGGAAGCTAAATAGATAAATGGAAGCCAATACTGGCTGGAGAAAGTTGTAAGAGTAAGTTGCCGCAAACACACGCAAACATTTTGCGGAAAGTTGTTTGCGAGCCAACGCAAATTCTTTGCGGCAATGAAAATACATTCTATCATTTGCTTCAGATGTGTCGCAGATGACCGCAAACAAGTCGTAGAGATAGAAAATTCTCTTTCTTTTCGCCGTGTTTCCGACTGTCTGGGATACGACACCGAGAAACAGTGATATGGTAAATCGCCAACAGTTTGCCATCGATCGCAAACATCCCTTCGTAAAACGTTTGTACCTGTTTGCAACGATTTACGGCTATATAGAAAGCAGCAGTGAAAGTGGTAACTAGTCATCCAGGTTTTGATTTTCAACTTCTGTCATTGTTTACCCACCAACTCTTACGGTGTGTTCGTCATGGCCATTTCGCAAACCATATCATTGATTCCAAGCAAACTAATAGAGTTGTCTACCTAGCAGGCTTCGCGGCCTGGTCACAGATCAAAATGCTTTTTTCGATAAACTATATATATTCGAGTTGTCTACCCAACCTGAGACTTTACGACCTGGTCATAGATCATAACAATAATTTCAAGTAAATTATTAGAGTTTTCGACCCGATAGTCTTCTGTGCCTGGTTACAGATCTAAATGTTGATTTCCAGTAAAATATTAGACTTGTCCAAACAGGGTGTGCCACTTACTTGTTCACAGATCTTAACATCCATTCCCAATAAGCTGTTAATTATGTCTTCCATTAGGCCCTACCAGTTGCTTGTTCCAAGATACGCAACGTTCATTCCCAATGTCCAAGAGAAATAATTCAATTTCTTCTGGATTTGCTCAAGTACAACGACAACCGTTTGAACAAGGTAAACTGTTATATTGTTGGATATGCGTTGTAATTTACTTAAACAAAGGGCGCCATAAATCATCTCTTCTTAAGTAAGCTCTCGGTTCACGTAACCAGTAAACTCGCTGTTTGATTAAAGTAGTCTTTTCAGTACTTGGAATTCCTGTGCAAAAGAAACTAGAAGCTAAATACGTGTAGTAATACAGTGATATATAGCGATACTATAAGAAGGGAACAACTATTGTAACAAGAAATATTGCTTGGCTTCTTCAGTTCTTTGTTTGGGAAGATGAAGTAAATTACTTTGTCTGTTTTTTCGGCTGGTTATTACTATCAATATATTTTTAGCAAAATAAATATTTAGCAATTTTTGGCTTCTATTTATCATTTAAATTTATTCTATTTGTAATTTTAAAAGGTTATTATTCTCATGTCGCCAATATTTTAGGATATTGCACTTCAGTTTAACTGACTGTCACATTTCTTGGTTACTATCTTGGCTGCACGCTATCAAAGTTTTTTTTCTTCGGCAGAACGTTTTGTTTATTCGCAGCGATGCCATATCGAGACGTATTAGTCCATTACTCGAAGGATAAAAGGCCTCTTTTTGCGAAATCGGGTGTTATGGTTTTTTTGATACGGTTAAGGATTCCAACCCTTCACTTGCTCAAGATAAACAAATAATATTTAATGTGAAAATTGTAAGTAATTCTTAGCAACTGTTTAGTTCAACCACTGCAAACTTTAATTTCTTTAACCAGACTTGCGTTCTGTTCTTTAATGTAGTTACGCTCTTATTTTTGTAGTTCTCGGACAGTTACTACCTCAGCTCTATCATCGAGGCTTTGTCACACACCGTCACGCCAGGTGTCTCCATTCTTTCCACATCAAGGTAAGTAAGGTTAATTTTTATTTCACTTTACTTCAAGTAAATACTTATGTTTTTCAATAACTGTGATGACACGGCTGGTGTGTTAAATCTTAAAAGTATGCATAATTGCATGGTCTAGGATAAAGGCGAAATGCAAACATTTTAGATGCCTTTTCTTAAATTTTCCTTTCACTTCGCCATCGTATTAGTTCAATTTGTATAACTGAAATGTTTACTTCAGTCCCAGTTGTAGACGAATTTCCTCAGATGTTTATTTACAGTATTATCATCTACTATCCATCACCGTGCAATATACTATCGCGTGCCATCAACATCCATGTAATTGCATTGCTATGACTTGCCGTCAACGTCCATTCAGTTACTATTACTTGTTATCAACATCCATAAAACTGCTATCACTTGCAGTTAACATCCATATAATTACTATCACCTGCTATCAGTTCCATACAATTATACTTTCACTAGCTATCAACACCTATACAGTAGGCCAATTTCGGTATTTTAAAATTCAGTCTGAAACAAAATACATCAGCACGAGGCTCTGGGGAATAAATATAGAGCTTGCATGAATTATTCCCCAGAGCCTCGTGTTGATGTCTTTTTGTTTCAGACTGAATTATAATATATCGAAATTGGTCTATTACTCTCACCTGTCATCAACATCCATACAACTACTATCACTTACCGTTAACATTACAATCACTACTGTTTGTCTCTCATCAATCACCCTATGTTGCTTGCCTTCACTTGCCAAGAAAATTAGTGATCCTAACTATCAACAGCCGTAAGATTACTATTACTTGCCACTAATGGTCAAGTAATTGCTACCTTGACATTTGTGTAAACATTAATACTTGCCACCAGTGCTTTATTTTGTGTTTTTGTTCAGTACTTTCAATTTTAATTCCTTACAGTGATGGAACAGCAACAGTGAAGTTGACCGAGGAAACTCAGCAAATCCTTGGAGAGATAACAAAATATTTAAACCTTGAGAAACTGCTGCCGTCATATAGATACACAGTTACAGTAAGGTCAGCGAACTTGACGTTAATCTTCTTAGTTGTTTGTCACGTTAGAACATCTAGGTATCCAACAGCCCAGTGATGACACCAGAAGTTCAATAACTCTAGGAATTCAAGGTTCATGAACTGAGCTTTAGCGTGGCTAAGACTGCTGTAAACTTTGAACACTCAGACATGCATTTCCAGCTATTCGACTAAATCCGTTGCTTCCGATGGATTTTTCTAGTATTATTTTGGATCAAATTGATGTGGAAAACTGCTTTTTCATTTTTTTTATTTGCGAAGTGCTAACTTGTGGCAAAATTTTGTTTCAATTTTGTCCTCTACAGTTGTTTGAAGACTTTGCGAGTCCTCCAGACCAACAGACACGTACCAGCTGATCCACAAGCTTTCCAGTACTATTCCAAGTGAGTTTTAGCATTTCCTCGTGTACCATTTTTCTCACCATAACGCTATATTAAAGAGAAGAACTTCACTAGAAACTCTAGTACTATTCCGGGTGGTAATCACGTGTTCATACACGTTTCTTGTCATTCTCACGCTTTTCAGTACTATTCCAGTTGAGATATCACGTGTTCATGCACATGTTTTCTCATTCTGACACTTTCCAGCACCAACATAGGTGAATTATCACGCGTTTATGCACATATTTTTTTTCATTGACACTTTCCAGTACTATTCCAGGTGAGTTATCATGTGTTTGCGCATGCGTTCTCTTATCTACTGGTTTCCAGTATTCTTACAGGTGAGTCGATCACGTGCCATACACACCTCAGGCTTTCCAGGACTACTGCAGGTGATCACGTGTGCGTTTCTTCCGAACATACGCTTACCTTCGATGCTCAAAATGGTAAATTTGCATCTTCTTTGTTGCAGATTTGGTCACTTTGAGGACATCCGATTGGCGGCTATTGACAGCTTGGTTGATTTTACGAAAGGTGAACAAAATATAGCTTTGCACGGATTGAGTCAGTTTGAGAGTTGAGACTATTAGCATATGTAGCCGTGATTTCTTTAACCTAATTTATTGCACTTGACAGTGGCGAAAGAAAGATACCGAAATGTCGCTTGAGATTTCCACTTTCGATTCCTAGAACCATTATTAGTAAATCCAAAGAGCAAGAAAGATATCTTAATGAAACTAAATTTGTGGTTTTTAACTCGAAACAAAATTTGGTATTTTAAGAAGTTATTTTAGCCAAATGTCCAGCAAAAACATCGTTGCCATGACAACAGATCACATTAACCTGCTAAGAACAAACCGTGATGCTTTTAAGAAAAAGGCAGCAAGCTCCACTATCATTAGGAGTGGGGAAGACCACACTAATCCATCAGAAGGTTTAGGGGTCGAAAATCCTCTCCGCCAGGCCTTAGTAGGGTAGTATTAACTGAACAAAGCTAAATTCCTTCCCGGGCCAAATGGCACTTAACTTCGGTTTCTGCAGTATTAAGCGGATTTATCGCATTAAGAGTGCATGGATGACTTTGTTACTTGCATATATTTAGGAATCCTGCTGACGGTCAGTGTCAGAGTAAGGCAGCTTGGCCGAGCGCTTTAAAGCGCTTATTCGAAACTCTGAGGTCCCGAAATGGAGTTATCTGCCCGCCGGTCACGCTGGTGTAAATACACTTACAAGTGTATATACACTTGTGACTTACACTCTTTTTATTTATAAGAACGTCGAATTTTTCGACTGAGGCTGAACGTTCTCAATATTTTCGGGATATCAGCCTCAAATGTTCTTAAACATGTTCTTAAAATATCTTTACTGAATTTAAACAATATAAATAATGCATGTACCGTGTGAAAAAACATGTGATGTAAAATGGTTATCTGCGAACTTTAGTCAAGAAGCCAACCGAAAAGCAAGTTTTTTAACAACACTGTATGAATTATTTGCAATAGGTTATCATCATAAATAAATTTTCTTCACCTTTTCTCAGCCTCAGCATGTTCTTAACATGTTCTTAAATTTTGGGCGATTTTCAGCCTCATGTTCTTATAAAAAAAGGTTCTTAAAAAATAAGTGTATCGTCCGTGTAACATGGTACCCACCGGGAGCTATCGTTAGAATTCACTTATTTTTTTTTAATGCTTAGTTTTTGTAAAGGACTTGTTGTTTCGGTGTTTGCAGTGGAAGGATGCATCAAAGTATTTAACTATCTTTTGGACATCGTAGAAAGTGACCCTGTTCCGTACGTGAGGTAAGCAACACAGCACTTTTAAGAATTTACCTTTAATATTGAGTCAAATGAAAATGCAGTTTCATTTAAAGTGAATCGTTTTTTAAGATTTCTAGAAACAATTTCTCGCCGCATATTGCCACGATGCCTCACGCAGCATTTTGACATGATCTATTAAAATCGTCAGTTTGCTCGATACTTAGCTTGCTTAAATTTATCTTTCGTCTAAATACAAGTAATTGTTGTATGTATGTACTTACGCTTGGTAAACATTTTTGTGTCTTAAAAACATTTCCTGTTTGTGTGAGTTAACAAAACTTAATATGATGAAAATTTCGATTCCTTCTGAGATTTTCCTTTTTTAAACAACCAGGTGAACGGACTAGGCGCGCAAGGCACGCCGGACTGATTCTGGCATATGGCACCATCCCATAACTCCTCGCGTGAGCAGTTGCTTTTCCAAAATGGCGTCCAAATTCCAGAATCACAATTCGTGTGTTTTTTTCGCCCGAATTGCTTTCTGGGATGGTGCCATATGACAAATCGAGGCGGGACGGTCTCATTGGCTTACTGATGTCACGTGAGAAACTACCGATCGTCTGGAAGGCGAAAGTAATAATTTAGTAAAGGTTACCAAAGCGAACGAAACGTTTAGTATAGAGCTTTTCACAAGAGTCAACTCCATTCAAACAACATTATCATGCCAGGCTACAGCCATATCACTTTCATTGTTCGTTGTATCGTTTTGGGTTCTTTTCCCTGTAACTGTACCCCGCTTCTGCTTTGTAAGTTATAAGCGTGAAAGTGTTAACATGGTCTTTTGTGAAAGAGGAAAGGAGTGTGGAGGATCACAACAGTGGACGAAATAGGCAGAGTGATAGCTTGGCTAGTGGGTGGGTAAGAGAATAAAACAAGTGATATATTCGTTAAGCTGCCAGATACTTAAAAATTAACGTCTAAATATGTTTTTGTAGTTGTCACAACCAACTGCTCCCTTTTTGCGTGAAGACCGTGTTGTAAATGGCTATCTAAAAATATTTTCCTGCTAGTCACGTGTTTTAAAACCTCCTTGTAGACACTATGTGTTACGACAGTTGGCAGACAATCCGCCCTTCACCCGAAAAACCGAATCTCAACTCAATACGCTGAGCCTTGTGGAAAGACTTTGGCAATTTATGAAGTAAGTCGCTTGGTGAGGTCCGGTAGTTGGGCCAATTCTGGAATAGAAACACATGGATTTTTTTCTGATCTGGGCTGTAATGGGCTGAAATAACTTTCAGGGATAATAATCCATGTAGTCGTATTCCGGAACAGTCCAATATGAACGCACCCTAAAAGTCCCATATCAAACCAACCGAGATACTTGTTTCATGATGCTTTTTATACATTTCTACAATCACGTGTTATCAATAACAAAATGCTCAGCATCCTTGAACAATTTTAAGAAATTCTTCAGAGGCAGATACTTCAAATGAATTTGAAAGACAGTCTTTAACTTATATTTTACATTGTTTACTTGTGAGATGTATTTGTAATTCGATTTTAACGTTCTGCCTTGGTGCATTAGTACTTTGCAGTGCGGTCACTTTTCAGTCGATTTTAATTGAAGCCGTTGAACTTTATGTAAATTCACGTTCAAAATGAATCATAGCAGTCTAGTTTAGTTTGTATAAAGGTTAAATCATTTCCGACAAATTAACTTTATCAAACTTTCAAAGTATTTTACAGTAGACGAACAGTTTATGTCAGTTTCAACGGCTTCATTTAAATTTGACTGAAGTGTGACCGTCTGAAACAAGCCTCAGCGATATGCTAGCAAACAGAGCTTACTCGGGGCTTTATATAGTCTGCAAAAATGGTACTCTCGAGTCTTTACTACTGGGAGTTGGACGTAGGATCTTTGAACGTGTTGTAAGACTAGTAGTGATAACCGACATATAGGCTTGCCGTTTTTCTCCATTTACATTTCATATATCAGTTGCATCTCATTTTATATCTTCACTTTCCTGTGACAATTCTTAGTTGCCAGTACTAGAATATTTGTTTTGAAAGCTAAGGCCTACTCAGTTCTATACATATACATATACATGCATACATCTTTATTTCAACACGCTAGCCATAACAAATTTCTTTTGTTTAAAAACAGTATAAATCAATATAGGTCGTGATACCGGCCGAAGATTTTACAAGTCAGTTTAATGTAAATATGGTACAATAATAAAAACTGTTATAAAAGAGAGGCTAAACAAATTTAAACGATTACAAGCCAGCATGACTCCATAGGAAGAAAATGGGCGATCTGTCGTTTGAAAGCATATCAGGATTTCCCTCGTTTCAGAAAGGAGACTGTTCCCAAGCACTACACCATCATATTTGAAACTAAGGGGTTAACAATGATGACTTTACAAGCAGTTTATAATATGTCTTCTTATTATATTCCAGTCGAGATTCATGCTTCGATGGACGTTTACGCTGTGACTGTGTGGACCTCTACAATGCATTATGGGGGCGTTTAACACCAAGTTGTGTCCCACCGCAGGGGGTGAGTGGGGTAATTTTTATACCATTCCATTGTGGTGTTTACTATCTTTGTCATTTTTGAACCGTCTTAATTTAAGGGTATAGGCCCTTCTTTTGTTTATTCCTGTGTACATCTTTACGAAGAAGCCTCCATTAAGGCGATGCTACACGCTGACGTTTTTCGTGCAGTAAGTCTCGCTTCGTTGCGAGACATGCCGCTTGAATCGTTCCACGTGTAACACCCCTTGCAATGGTCAAAATTGATGCGAAACTTGCTGCAACAATCGTTGCAGAAAGTAGAATCGGGTTCTACTTTTTTCAACGTTTGCAGCAACCTTTTTTGAGCATTGCAACCTGAAAAATACTCATTGCAGGAAGTCTCGTAATGTTTTGGTTTTAAAACTTCGTGTGCACTTTTAACAACAAAGAGGGCGGAAGTGAATGAGTTCGTTGAAGAAGATAAACAATGACAGCTTAACTCTCGGATAATTACAAGAAAAAGCCCATTTTAATGGGTTAAACGCTGTAAAAACACTAGTGCGTGGGAAAAGTAGATTAATTCATCAAAAAAATTCGAACCAATGAATTTCCTTTGTCGGTTGATGATTTGAAGAAACTATTTCACTCACTGAAGACACCGATGGTGTAGAGAGGGAGGTGTAAAGAGGCTGAGCAGTAAAAGAAAAATAATAAATATCTAAGCTGAAGTTTTACTCATCGCTCGAGTTTTGAAAAGTGAAATTCGATCTTTGTTGCAGGCTTCACAAAACCATTGCAACGTGTAACACCTTGTTCGTTCAGCAGCAATGCATGGCTCATGCAGCATGTCTCGCAACGGCGTTGCAACGGCGTTGCGAGACTTGCTGCACGAAAAAATTGCAGGGTGTAACAGCGCCTTTATACTTTTTCACAATTTTTTAAACTGAGATTCTCATATGTGAGTGTAGTTGTCGTTTGCCTATGGGCTTTGTGGTAAGACTGTTTCTGCATTGCTATTTGTATCGAAACGATTTAGTTGCATGTACGATTGTGGTTCTTGGAGTGTATACGTCTGATCACAGATTTTTGTTTCTTTTCGTTTTAGTGTGGTATTGTTATTGACCTCAAAGAACGCAAGATAATGAACCTTTCACCTCTCCCTGCAATTGGCTCACCGGTAAGGAATCTTCACTTGAACTAGTCAAACAAATCGATTGTACGTCTATAAGAACTTCTTGTAAATAATATGTTTGTGATGACGATGAACACTTTTTCACAACTATAGTAACAGCGATCACGCTGACTTGCTATTTCTTTTTAAAATAAACGTGTATTTTGTCAAATATTCATACTATTATTTATCCATTTTTAAAATTAGTTTTTCGCCAAGTTTATAGTGCTTTTTTCTCTTTAAATGTGATCATCGTCATTCGTGTGGTGCAGCTAGAGATTTTTTCTCGGTGGTTTGACCGTAATAAAACAATAGATGTTTCTTTCACGTCAAGGCTGGCTCTGTCAGCGGTGAAGAGTCGATTACTTCAAAGACGTCGAAAACTTCAAAGAAAAGTCGCAAGAGAAAGTCCTCGAAACCCCCTTCTACAACAGGTATACAAACTTCATAATATTTCGAACTATGTTTTCCTCTTTCACTTGGTGCAAGGGACTTCTGTTAGCACTGTTAGTATTGTTACCCTTGTTTGTTTCAACCTGTTTCGTAAATTGTGAAAACAATGAAGCTTTTGACCCTTTGAAAGAGGTTGGATTTCTTTCCCTTAGCTTTTACTGCTTTCAAGTGCTTTGTACCAGGCAGTGCAGTGCTTCCACTCGGGCAAACTGCAGATGGGGGTTGTAAAGGCTTTCTGAAAGAGATTTGCCTGATGTCGCCTTTAAAGGGTTGTGTCATGTATGAGTTGGCTGCCAACCCCGATCCACCCGTCCTCGTTCAATATCTACAAATGTTTACACAGCATTCAAATGAGGAGAATTTGTTTTAACGTGTTTTCATCATATTGATCCAAATTAAAACAAATTTCTTGCCATGCATGTTTGTGAAACTGCAACAATTAAGACATGGTGCGAAATCCTTGGTTGAAACTTTGTTCCCCCAGGGATGAATTTCCCCGGCTTCGTCGTGGAATGATCAGCTACATATATGTATTCTGACCCCTAATATTCACATTTTTTACTTCTTTCAAAATTCCTTGATAACACATTTTAAGTAAAGCAACGAATTAAAATTTACTTTTGAACTTAAAATATTTGTTGACGGGTTAATTTTGTTGTGCCGGCAAGTAGAAGTCGATTTACTAGTTTTCTTCGACGACGTTTGGGGAGCCATAAAATGAGATTGAGTCGGAAAATGTTGGAGTAGTTTTTGAAGTTTGATTTCGAAGGGAGCAGGACCCCGCTTTTTTTTTCGTTTCTTCTGATTGTTGTTTCCCAGGTCTGCCTGATCTGAGCCACCTCGATTCACAACCGGGGACGCCGATGAGCATGGAGTCCGCCTGTTCAGATGGCAGCAAACTGAAACTCAAGTTCAAGGTATTAGTCTCTTTGAACTACCGTTAAAGTGTGTCGTTAAGACCTGGATAGTCTGTTGATGCAAGAAATAATCAATTTCCAAAACAAGGTATTGTAAATTTAAAGCAAAAAGCTCAATGGGTCAACTGTTTAATCGTGTAGGTCAAGAAGTAAATGTATTCTATAGGTGGTTATGCCTGTTTCCAGTTTTCTATTCCCTTAAGTCCCGAGGCATCTCGTATATTGTTGCAGTTTACTTGTACTAAATGTTGTTAGAATAGTTCTTCCAATCTTACTTTGGTTTCCGCGGCAACCTTACGGGGCCCAAGCGAGTTATGTATTTTCACCATTGACGTTATGTCTTAGGCATAATTAAGTACAGTCACCCCGGTTATAAGTTTTAGGGTATACAATTTAAGTGCTTGGACACAATTTAAGAATTTTTTACTGTTCGTTTTGGTAAGGTGTTAGCGGGGCACCAGCAGCAAGCAAGAAAATATCTGAAACCTCGAAAGTCTGTAAAATTATAGAGCATTAAATGTTCGCCAGATATTGACCATCTAAAAGTATTACTTGAAAATAACACAAATAGAATGCCATTGAGTATGACAACGGCAGAGACTTGTGATAAGAACCATAGTGATGAATACTTCAGAGAGAAGAGCTTTTTTACCATTTTTACTATTATATTTTACAAAGATTAAACAAGGAAAGTCAGGCGAGGTAATTGTTACTTAGAGTAACTAAAAAGCTGATCGAGCTGGGTAACTAAAAGGGATTTTTACGTTTAAGATTGAGGTTAACATAAAGCAAGAGCACAACTGAACGAGTAAACCTAAGAGAGGTAATCAAAACTTACATTCAAGAACTTTACTGAATACACAAAGTAACAGACGTTATTTTGACAAATTGACACGAACTTCAAATGCTTCTCGTTTTAGCTGGGAAATGAAGAAAGTGGTGCCGAGAGCGGCAGTGAGATCCGAAGCCGAGCTGGCCATGAGAGCGGGAGTGAGTACAAACGACACAAAAAGAAAAAGAAGAAGCACAGACACAAGGAAGATAAAGAAAAGAAGCGTAAGCCGAGCACAAGCAGTAGTAACTACGACTCACCGATGGCTCAAGACACCAGTCTGTCTTCCGTTTGAACAACAATGTAACTTAGA
>JAOBYE010059233.1:0-17348 GCA_025403585.1 Parazoanthus swiftii
GAACCACTTCCATCTTCTTTTGCCGTGTCATTTATATCTTCAGTCAGTTCCCCTAAAAGGTATTGTTTACATTCAAAGCATAAGGTGGTGTGCTTGCTTCTGTATAGGATTCAAGGTTATTTATTAACAGTATTAATATTATTTAAAGTATTAATTTCACCCGCGGAAAGGTGAGCCTAATCGAGGCAGGGAAAAGAAGAATTACAACTTGTAAATATAAGTCAGTACGAACACCGAATGAATACAAAACATTACGAAACTAATTCCAAAGTGTTTGTTTAGACTTCATAGAGGAAAACTTGAATAATATAAAGTATTTCGGTACTTGCTGAAACACACAGACAAGGGTTTACGAGTTTAAACTAAAAGATTAGAGAAATGTATCTAATATAGCAAGTAGTTGCATGTGTATTTTTTTAAAAAAAAGATTATGCAGTTTTGCCCTGTTTAAGATTAAAAAGCTTCAGAGTTCCCCAACGTATCGGCGGGCCCCCAGCTTTCATCAGGGGAAATTGATTTCAACAAAACACATTCAAAGACAAATACTTTATCCATAACGCTATATATTCAAGATCTTCTTGCTTGTCATTATTATGTACAACTAACCAGCCTATCTATTTCCGCTTACAAAATATTTTATTCTGCATTTAAAACGGATCAAGCTATTGCTTCGTATAAAATGCAGAACCCTATTTCCAGATTAGTGCATGTTAGAGGAAATTACTTAAATAAAAGACTGAAGATCGAATGTCAAAATAGGTTATTTCGCGGCGATTCGAGATCTTGTACTTATATGTCTCATGTACAACGAAATCAGAATCGGTATGCAGTTTATCGTTGGATTAACACTTATAAAACGCTCGCCAGCGCTAATGTATTAAATACATTACTACAACTGTGCGTTAAAACTTTTAGAAGTGTTGACCTATAAAAAGCAATTTGATCACTTGCTGCCAAAATCAAAGGAATATGGCTTGAACTATTCTTAACAAGAAATGACAATAAATTCGTGACTTTCGAATGCAAAGCATTTCACTTAAAGAATTAATTTACCAGCAAAGGCCCTGGGTTTTATGTATATATGTTAATAGCTAGATTGTTTAGAAATTCTGATAGTTGCTCATTAGTTATGTATTGTCAACTATTATTTCAAATAGGTACTAAGTCTTTTTTAAAGCGCATTGTGTGAGAACGTGTTAACAAAGAGGGTAATTATACTTTAACGTGTATTGTAAAAAATGGGTAAGTTACGCAAGTGCAGGTGACTTATTGAAAATGATCAAAACAACGTAAATCAGTTTTACATAATAATAAAGTTTTATACGCTTTTGGTGTAATGGGTTTCGAAAACAAGTGTGATTTAAGCTGTCCAAATCCGTAAGGAACTGATAACTACTCCCCAAACCAACCAAGTCTTTTAGCTATTACAGCGAAAACGATCAACACAAGCAATATCGAATCGTTTCTGGCATGCTACACGATGAAGTACATCTATACTTACCGTTTCGTTTGCTTTCTTCATCTTCAACAGCTATCACTGGTAGTGAAGCTTGTCTTCAGTTAATAGATAATAGAGAATCGGTTTTCTAGATTGTGGAATATACCTTTTCCGAAGAAGTAGCCAACTTAACAAAAATTTTAGGTACCAGACCGAAAAATTACCCAAGGCAAAAAAAAAACATAATCTAATAAAGGTCTTCACAAGGTAGCGGAAGGGCTACATTGGTACTGTCAGGTATCTTCATCAAACTGCACGTTAAAAACATTTCGTGGTGTATTCCGCAACTATTTTCCGGAAATAAGGTTTACAAAATGAAGTTATTACGTAATGGCGAGTAAGTCAATTATTGAGTTTTTATCATCCAAATAACGACATGGTTTAGTTAAGGGCCAAAACTAGAGCAGAAACTCATCCTAACTTGACAAAAGATGAGGCGAATTATGAAAAAATAATGAGAGATGGGTTGGTTTTGTAATTAGAAGCGAGATAGTGAGAAATAAGGCAAGCTTAGGCAAGTTAAGACAATGTAAGGCAAGGAAGGACGAGTTAAGGCGATATAACGCAAGAAAAGACAAGACAAGGTGAGTTAAGATTGATAATGTGAGTTCTGCTGGATAAAGTGCTATGACGTAGGTTATAAGTTGCTAGCATCAGCATTCGCCCCGCGCAGAGCACAAGTGGCCCTAGTTTTAAATTAAAAGTGTGTTATTGTTAAGATTGTTACGTATTCAGTTAAATTAAAAGGCTTAAACTTAAAAAATGAACTATGCCACGTCAAGGGGTATGAATTGCTTGAAGCTTCAAACTAAACTTACCAAAAAATTACAGGTGTTAAGTAATCCCAAGATCATGGAAGATAGAAAAGAAAAAAATAAGGCAGTTTCAATCCTAAAGAAAGAGCTTTTGACACTCTTTCAGTCTCTATATTTTTTATGGCCGGTAACGAATTGAGGTTGTTTTGTGCTCTGGCGGTGTAAGCAGAGGTAATTATGATTCAGTTATGATTAAGAAACCCTCACCATTAGCAGGTAACTTATTGTTACTTTCACTGCTTTCTTTATCCAGCGGTTCAACGTCTTCCTTTTGGGCTTTGACGGGGGACATTTGTGGGGGAGGGGGCTGGGGCTGAGGTAATGGAGGCACCGTCGGGGGTGGGGGTAGTGCGAAGCTGATCTGTGGATGTTGGCCATTATACTGTTGCTGAACCGCCACCTGTGCATGAACTTGTTGAGCTTGGACGTGTTGTTTGACCTTCTCTCGCACAGCGTTGGCTTCTTTCTCTGCAGCTGCGTTCCTCAGGATCCTGTTAATGGAGCTAACACTGGGAACGTTGCTTTTATCGCACACTACGTCTGCCAAAAGGTTATTTCTTATTTCCCAAGCGAAAATGCACGGGTTATCGTCCTTGTATTGGAGAATCTTGGCAACAACTTTTGGTGTGGCCACCTTGGGCTTGCTTCCTCCGATAGCGCCCGGCCGCACCGACCCTGTTTCGTAATATCGGCCAAGGATCTTGCTGACGCAGCCATGAGACACAAGGAGCTGACGAGAGATTTCTGATGGCCGCACGCCACAGTGTGCTAGCTCCACGATCCTGTGCCTCATGTAGTCGGGTAACGGCCGGCCGTTCACAAAGACCCCTCCGAGTTGATTTACGCCACCGGGGCCTGGAAAAGAGATTAAGCTGTTGTCAGTGTCGTGTCGATGTGCATGGCACGTGTCAATATATTCTTCCTTAATCGTCCATGCAACTTCGTTCCCAGGGTCTTCCTTTCAAAATGACGAAGTCGCTGTTTTTAAAGACGAATCTGGGAACGAGGTTGCCGTTCATGTTTATTTTTTTTCTTTAGAAAAGCATTTGTGATCTCAACATCATTGGTCTTTAATAGTCTTCAACATTCAGTTTTGACAGCGTTTACTTGGGTTTTTCGTAATATAGTAGCACTTTGAGACAAGCGCAGTTATCGTTGATCACTATACCAAATTCAGATGCATGGTGGTGTGCAAATTAGAATAAAAAATGATCATCAATACAGCACAAAATGATTCATCGACATCTATTTAGTTTGGTTGGAAAAAAAAAGTCTGCAATGAAAGACATCGATACATGCTGTTAGGTGTGGCAACGATGTTAATAATAGCGAAAGTGTGATGACGATGGTGATGATGACAATGATAATAGAGACGACGATAGCGTGCGTGATGATGATGACAGTGACGGTGATAGTTATGATGACAGTGATGGCGACAACATTCTTGGAAAGATATTGAAATTGTTGATAATATTGACGGCAACGGCGGCATTGAGTAAAAGGATGGCAATCGAAGGCACCGGTTTGACAGTGGAGAGCTTAAGCAACAAGTTCACGAACGTCAACGAGAACGTTACAAAACAATAGACTTAATAACAGAATACAATGACTTTACATGGGAATGCAACCAGCTGGCCACCTTTCCATCGTCTTCTACAGAAGTTAGAATGTGGAAAGGTCAGCTTTGCAGTTTTCTAGATAACGTAAAACAACAAAGTATAACATAATTTGATCTTCGTGCGTCTTCACAATTACAGTTCACCCACTTTTACGTAAAGTGGAAAAGAGTGAATGAGTTACTCAAACTAGAAAAAGGAAAACGGGAAGTTGAAATCCAGCAGTAATTTCAACCCGCGTTGACGTAAACATCCCAAATGTTCAAGGTACCTACTTGCAACGCAAGCGTCTTTAGCGCTGATCACAGTGCTCGTTGTAATAGCGATAACAACTCCAACCTATTTAGCGCTGATCACAGTGCGCGTTGTAATAACGGTCTTCAGCGCTGACCACAGTGCTCGTTGTAATAGCGGTAACAACTTCAACCTATTTAGCGCTGATCACAGTGCGCGTTATAATAGCGGTCTTCATCGCTGATCACAGTGCCCGCTGTAATAGCAGTAACAACGCCAACGTCTTCAGCGCTGATCACAGTGCGCGTTGTAATAGCGGTCTTCAGCGCTGATCACAGTGCCCGCTGTAATAGCAGTAACAACGCCAACGTCTTTAGCGCTGACCACAGT
This sequence comes from Parazoanthus swiftii, assembly GCA_025403585.1. NCBI lineage: Eukaryota > Metazoa > Cnidaria > Anthozoa > Zoantharia > Parazoanthidae > Parazoanthus > Parazoanthus swiftii. Next base: position 4,554 of record JAOBYE010059233.1, read on the forward strand.
GCGCGTTGTAATAACGGTCTTCAGCGCTGATCACAGTGCGCGTTGTAATAGCGGTAACAACGCCAACGTCTTTAGCGCTGACCACAGTGCGCGTTGTAATAACGGTCTTCATCGCTGATCACAGTGCCCGCTGTAATAGCAGTAACAACGCCAACGTCTCTAGCGCTGACCACAGTGCACGTTGTAATAACGGTCTTCAGTGCTGATCACAGTGGGCGTTGTAATAGCGGTAACAACGCCAACGTCTTTAGCGCTGACCACAGTGCGCGTTGTAATAACGGTCTTCAGCGCTGATCACAGTGCCCGCTGTAATAGCAGTAACAACGCCAACGTCTTTAGCGCTGACCACAGTGCGCGTTGTAATAACGGTCTTCAGCGCTGATCACAGTGCGCGTTGTAATAGCAGTAACTACGCCAACGTCTTTAGTGCTGACCACAGTGCGCTTTGTAATAACGGTCTTCAGCGCTGATCACAGTGCGCGTTGTAATAGCGGTAACAACGCTAATGTCTTTAGCGCTGACCACAGTGCCCGTTGTTATAGCGGTAACAACGCCAACGTCTTTAGCGCTGATCACAGTACGCATTGTGATAGCGGTAAAAAAGCCAGAAGTGACAATCACAATTAATAATATGACAACTACTGAAAAGCCCTTTACAGCGAGCTGTCATTTGTAAGCGTTTTACTTATATTTTTTTTATTACAGAAACAAGCAACAACCCAAGCAAATGGTAGTGAGCAAATTACTTCGTTGTATCGAGGTTCGTAATATCAAGGTTCATAATATTAGAGTTCGTCATATCGAAGTTCGTTATATATCGGAGCTCATTATATCTGAGTTCGTTGTACGGAATGGCTATATAGAGGTTCCTTTTATCTAAGCTCGTTATATCGGGGGACGATACATCGTAGTTCGTCATAGCGGGGTTCCATTGTAATGAGTTCGCGCGTTCATAGGGAGCACCTGGCAGCGTCTGTCAATCCACCAGTATGTTAATTAGCCACGTGGAACAAACATGGCGGACGATTCTTCCTTTTATGAGATCCGTAGATTCCAGCGCTTTTATTCCCGTACTTAAGTTTCCAGATTATAGATGTTCCACACTTCTTTCAGGTTAAGTCCAAACCAATCGCTTTGGGTGGAAAAATTTTATCCGAAGATAATATGCTGTTGTAATTTTTTTTTTGTCATAAGCAACTTTCAACCAGTATCTCTATATATAAGTCAAATCCGGCAGTGATTTTAACGAATTGAGTAGATAGCTTTACGACAAAGTCAAATCTTAAAATGACATGTGTTCAGAACTGTAAGACAAGGTTATTACCCAAGTCTCGAAAAGTCGATCAGAGTTTCAAAAGTTTTTCTTTTACTAAGAATCAATACATATTTTACTTAACTGCTTCACATATAACCGGGTTCAATTTTGAGAAAGCGACCATAACTTGGAACAGAAAAATATGGGTGTCATATTTTTCTCGAAGTGTGTCGCATCTGATTTGTAACGGTCAGATCGCTTACAGATCAGAGTTTCTTTGCCGGCTCTCTAAACATAACACAATCACAAGCCATCAAATACTGATGAACGCAGCCAATACACCGGAAACGTATACGATAGCAAACGGGTTAGCAGTAAGGTAAATACAGCACTCTTGCTCTTTTGTCTCTGAGCAGTTTTTTATAAGCATAAAGCTGTTTAAGGTGAAGTACCACAATGGTAACTAACCTCTGTGCGGCATTTCTATCCACGGAGACTCAATGGTGGTGGATCAACCAAGCCTTGGCGAGGGCCCTGAAACAATAGAACACTCTTTTTGTCTTCATTTGATAACACAGGGAAAGAAATAACAACCATGAAACGGGGACTTGAGCTGCCTATTGAGAACCTTTTCAAGCCTCATTAATCATTATCTCGTCTACAGGAAGATTGCACAAATCTGCTTTAGAAAATTAAAAACAATTCACTGTCAAATGAGACAGATTACAAAATCCTGGTTTAAGACCTTGTTTTTAGATTAGAAAAAAAAACACACTATCGCCACCAGCGGAGTTTTTCAAACTTCTTTGAAACAAGCTATAGAAGTTCCCTATGTCCTCATTGGACAAATTTCGAGCGGGTACTCGAGGAGGGGGACAGGTGTTCGAGTATTCTGCACAGACGGCCCACCTGCCATCGTTGAACACTGTACTTCAGTTACTGAAAACATTTCAAACTTCTCTTGCTAGCTGTGTTCATTTGTTGCTTTTGCATAATGTCATTGTTTAATTGTGAAAATCTTGTTGCTATAACAATCACGCACCATCCATTTTTTTGTTTAATAGAGGTTTGTGAGTGTATTTCATATCAGATGCAATATAGCTTCCGGTGATTTATCTTTGCTCCTAATTTATTAAGGGAGCAAAATGATATTGGATAAAGTATTTTCTTCAATCCCCAAACCTACTTTTGTCAGAACAGACCATATCTTCAAAATCTGACCCATGAAACTTCGTGTGCATTAAACTCGAGAAGTATTTTGGTTACAATTCGTTTAATCTTTGATTCGATTCGAGCTTTGAAAATGAAATAAAATAAAAGTTGTTAGCTACTCTATTTAAAAAACGTATTTAATTAATTCTTTGGTGATCTAACCAATCAAAAGAAACAAAACAAAAAGACTTATTGCCAGATAATCTATTGGCGGGGTCAAACTCTTAAAAGCTTGTTCCAATATTTTGTTTGCAATTCACTACAACACAACAACCAGTAAGCACGCTTTCAGCGTATTTGAAAAACAACAACAGTTTTTAAAACAGTTTATCCAAATCAAATTTTAAAATCACGACATTCAGACTGAAAATTATATTGTTTTTCATTCTCTTGAGATAACTGTAAACTTTTATAAAAAGTAAATTTATTTCAAATTCTAGCTTTTATTGAATCAAAATATTTTGACTTTTTTTGTAAACTAAACTTAATTTAGCGTAACCTGCGATGTTTTGTCAAAAGAAGTATTTATTTTTCTAAGAGATAACAAAATATAAATAGTAACACTGAAAAAGTGTTTCTAGCAAAAGAAACAAAAATGACAAACAGACGGCCTTCACCGGTCATGTCCACTTGCCACAACACTTCCGGTGAAATATAAATATAAAGCTATCACCCTACGGGGAATCTGTGAAGCTGTGTTCTATACTTTTAAATGGGCTCGCTATTCATCGCTATTTATCATTCGAACTTTGCATTGCTGATGTTTCTGGAGTCTTCACTTGTAGATTAGTAGTTTAAATAGGAGATATTTTGCTAACTTTGATGTGGCGTGCAAATAAATCAGTGAGAATCTTTTGCACTCGCTTGAAAGTCGCAACTCGTATTTTCCTGCCTGGAGAAAATGTCTGGATTAATTAAGCAACTGGAGACATTAAGAAAAGGTATTTAGACTTTGGGCAAGTTAATAAAAGGTAAAATAAAGTATATATATATATTTTTTTTTTCCGAGTGGCTAATTTATAGCCCTAATCCATTGTCATGAAACTAAAGGTCTTGAATGATGTCATTGTGTCAAACGAAGGATTAGACCAAGAATTGCCGGCACACAAAATTCTGAGCTAAACTTGTGAATGACTTTTCGAGCAATTTAGCTAAATAATTACTGCGCAGGATTCTTGGTTTCGGCCACTCATGCTGACAAAAATTTCTCCAAAAAGAAAAGGGGTCCCGGGGAGAAATCAATTAAGTGTAAACAAGTAATTTAACAGCGGCGGTCCAACAAGATGACTAGTTACCTGTTTCTAAAGGACTGACAAATTCCTGTAATGCAGACTGTTGCACGAGATATATATCCGAAGACTTCTCTTTTTCTCCTGTAAAATGCAAGTTGTTCACCTTGTTCTAGAGTCAGTATTGCTTACCAACTCACTTCTCTTTCGAACAAACTGTGTTACGTGTTATTAGCAGCTAGACCTCGTTACCTAACCATTACATCATTTCATGCATGGGTCAAAGATCCTTGTGTATTAAGCCAAGCTGGGCGAAATTCCTTCTCACTATAATACTTCGTGAATCACAGGTTTCGAAACTTGAGTGCAGTCGGATTTTAGTTCATTAATAAGAATATTGCGGCAACACGAAACCATAAAAAGTTAGACTAGGAACATTTAAACTTCGACAGTTATCAATTGTGTTATAGTCTTGGCACAATGTCAGTTTCTCCGAGTTATCGACAAGCACAATACAAAACCAGCGTGTGCAGTGCAGCCACTTGTAGCTCCAACGAACAGTAGCGCCCCGTGTGCAGGTAAATGTTTCGCTCAATTGGTTTAGTCTGTGTCAAGTCAGGGGGATCTATTTTTAATATAACCAGCTGCCGTGTTCAAGTTATCTCAGCTAAGGCAACTCCCTGTGAATAGTTACACTGCCACTGATTGTGCACTTCGGCGATTACATAAAACAACACCTTCTTTTTTTTCAGTTTTCTTACGAATAAGAATGAGAATTATAGTGCTAAAATGTGTGCCATAGTTGCACTGTGGGAATGAGAGCGGGCAAAAACCAGAACTTTTTTAAAATTCGCTGCAGCGTTTTTCAGAGCTGACTAAACCGCAAAAAACAAAACTGTTCTTTTGAATTATTCTTGGAAAAAAAAAGAAAGTATTCCTTTTTCAGCTACGAATATTACTCGCTGATTTGTAACGCAATAGTGAAATGGGACTTGTGCCAAACTTCTCGTTCCTGAACTACACTTTGCACCTAGATCATTCATTAAACTTTTCAGATACAGTCACAGACACGGACAGAGCAAGAGAAGCAGGTTTAGGATCAATCCGTTCTAGATATAAGCGTAGGAAGGGGTGCTAGGCACGGTGAACTGGCACAGACAGACACGATAACATACACAGATAAACTTGGACTTAGCTTAAGGCAAAGACTAAGGCACAGGCTAGGTACATGCAAACTACTTTAAACTTTAGTCCTGGGTTCTCACGTTCATATACAATAGTCTAATTCTAACCGCTCAACGTTGGAGGAGAACGTTTAATCGTTATCTTTCCCAGAATTGCGCCTAACTTCTTTACCAGTGCAGTATTTAGAATGCAAAACTTTTTGAACGTGTTCACACTTATACATATACACTTGGATCGCTACGCTGATCAGTGCTCCCATATGTGCATTTGCACATGAACACACGGTTACATCGTGCACACAGTACACACCTCAACTTTTCTTTTTGAAATTGCGACTTACACGCAATAGTACATGTCTCCTTGACATGTTCTGTTCTTTTCTCTTTGTCTCAGAGTTTTTATGTGACCAATTCACGTTATGATTGCATCATGGGAAATCAAGGCAAGAGTTACAGCAAAGAGTGAGAAAACCGAAGTTCTTCAAAAATTATTCCCGAAGTTTCATATTTCCGATTATAGATTTCAGAGAGTAAATGTAAGTACATAATACAAGAGACATGTTGATTACTGGCGTAATTGATTGGAAAATGGAAGAGAACTGACCGAGAAAACTAGTAAGTTTGTTGTTTGCGAACGAGCTTAGGAGTGCTCCGCCGACACGATTTGAGGACACGGAATCAAAAATATTGTAGTGAGATAAGACAACTACAACTATTATTACTATTACTATTAATATTATTGTCATTATTATTATTATTATTATTATTATTATTATTAATATTATTATTAATCAGTCTATAATTTCCTTGTCTTTTCTCACCAAGCATGCAAAACCTTTATATGTCTCGCGTTGACTTAGTTTCGACGGAAGCTATACAGGCATTTTTTTATTGTAAGAGCCACACGAGAAATATATTCGAACCAAGAACTCCAGTTCTGGTTTGCAAACCATTTGCGCTATTGGTCATTATGTGTTTAAAATGTTTATTTATTTTCATTCTCCAAAGGTTCTAGACTTGAAAGTGAAACGTTGGTGAGAAATCGTCGAAAAACTTCGGTTTTCTCACACTTTGCTGCAAATCTTGCCCTGGTTTCCCATGATGCACTCGCACGCGTGAAGTAGTCCATGAAGCAAAGACGTTTTGAGCATAAAGATGATCTTTCGTTCGCAAGTATTAGCTGAGACTTATTGACCAAATTTGTCATGTTTAGTAAAACACATGAATCGTTTTGAAACGTACGTTTTTAAAGTTCTTAAAAAATTAAAGGCTAATGGAAAAAGCTAACGGTAAACAGTTAACTTAAAGAAAAGTATTCCGCAGTTTTGTTCTTTACCAAGTTCAGCAATACGCAATTTGAGCTTACAATTCTTTCTTCGATGCACGTTAGTCTCCACAGAACTAAGCAACACTTTCTTGAGCTAATTTTTGTGTATGAATATTAAAATTCTACCTCGCCGATTTAATTTGAAACAAAATCCGCATCAATGATAAAACTACTAAGTCCTTGAGTCTTGAACAATTATTCTTTCTCAATAATTCATAACGTTGAAAACAGCTTGATTTCTCTTCCGTTGCTCGTTTTATGCTAAAGAATGATAATTCTACTATAAAACTAATAGATAGATATTCTGCGTACAGAAAGTCTTCCTTGAGCAAGAAATCAATGGCGATGTGATTTTCTTCTTCCGATGTCACTGATAATCCCTATTGGCCCTGTATAGATTGTCTCGAGTTCAAGTCAGTCAAAAAGATAGTTTGCCACAAACTGAGTCACGGTAAATATGAGGATCAGTACTATGAGGTACAGTAACTATGAGGTTCAGCTTACCGGCAGCTACTGGGGAGCAACGAAATTCCTGCGGGTTTTGGTCAGTTTAATATGTTTTAACAATTAGTGTGTCTTTTCCTATCCCAAGTTTAAGATATAATGCTATAGAGCAGGGTTTCTCTATAAGAAGTAGATTCACTCTTTAGTTGTCTTTTCGCATTGAGAAAATAATTTAAGCAAAGCAATTTCAGCTTCGTCAAAGTGTGTATGTCATTGACTTTGAGCATTGGCAAAAAAATGACTTGGTCTAAAATGAATGTTAGATTGAAGGCAAAACCAAGGTGACATTTCTGGTACTACCAGCTGGAGTTCGAAACTGTTGCTCACCAAGACAGGGCTGTAACTTAAAATATCTATAAACGACTGATCTCAAGAAAAGACAACTGAACTCACGTCTTTGGCATATAACAGAGAGAACACTCAAAAACATTGGGTGTACTCTGTGGGTAGCTTTTCAAGAAAATTATTTAGATCACTTTGAATATCATTGACCTGAAAGCCGCTACTCAAAGACGATTCCGTGCAAGCTGATGCTTCTAATAAAATTACTAACAATTCAAAAGATTGCTGCTTAAAATAAGAGATTTTACAATGCCATTCGTTATCAGTCCAGTGTAATATAATAAAACAAAAGCAATCGCTCTCGCGATTTCAAGAATACATGCATGTTATTTCATGGTCAGGTGTTATAAAGATGGTCAAATCAGTATCAGAAAGGTTTCGCTGTACCTTCAGTTTGGCCAAAGTTATGCTAGATTCCAAAGTACCTTGGCCTGCAAAATCATTGTCAACATTCTCGAAGGCAGTAAACTTTTGATGTTAACTTACCTATTACTGTGAAAGATCAAAACAGAGGCACTGCCAACCGTTTATTCTTAAACGACTTCCATTCGGAGTCAAAAGTTCCGTTGATCACCCATCTCACCATTTAATTGATCCATCTACGACCTCAGAACAATTTTTCCATGCAAGAAAAGACGAAACCAAAGCGAAGAAAAAAATATAGCGGCGTTAAAGGACACCGTTGTGGTTTTCGATGCTTGAGTGACGGAGAAGAAAGGAAAGATCAAGTTCATGAAAAGTTAATCAAATACCACAAAAAGACAACAACTGGTGGCGGAAAAGAGAACCTCTGTCCACAGCTCTGTGACCTTTTACTCGCTGCATCGCCTTCTAACGTAAATTATTTTGAAGTTAAATCACTCGAATTATTATAGCAGCTAAACGAACTTTAGCCATCATTCCCGTTTTGTTTGTCGAACAAAAAATTCGACAAAAAATTATTTTTGGCTAACTGCCACCAAACACCATACCAGCAGAAGGCATCCTGTTCTGAAATTAATTATTATAATCAACAAGTTATCCAAACATCAACAAACTACTTTTACTGGCTTTTAAACCTTCAAGGTTAAATTTTGTCTTAAAAACGGTTCCACAGAGAAGATAAAAACAAATCTTACTGACAATACTCGTCCGACAGTGTTAGGACGAATAACTCTTTCGCCTCAGTCGAAATGAAGAAACACTTAAATTATTTACAAGTCAACACTTCGATCCCTCCCCAGCGAGTAGTGCCTTGGACGGTTTGGGGCGAGTCCCCTACTGACTGACAGTTACTATCAACGTTAGCTCTTTCTCTCATACTTAGAAGAATTCCCATGGCATTCCTGGTGAATATGTTGACCATGCATTACGACTTACCTCTATCTTATTTTCTTCTTGAAGGGCGCACAGTTCAGCACATAGGCATGGCCCAGTGGCTACAGGCCCACTAGATGCATGACTAAGGGTGCATAGAAAACCCACTGGTTCAAGCAAAGTTAAGAAAAGCTTGGGTTTTGGGTGTGCTATATTTCAAACCGACTTACCTAATTTTGTTGCTTCTAGAAAGGGAGTACTGGCAGTAACTCCAATTGAGGGGGTATAACTGTTATCTTGGCAGGGCCCAGCTATGCGAGGAATCGCCCAAACTGGTGGCTTCTTGTTCTAGAATATAAGTAACACTAGTGAGAGACAGGCAAAACAATACAAACAAAGCTCATTGTTTTCCGAAAAATCTGATTGGCTTTCGAAAAAGCCAGTACGGTGTAGCAAATTTGTCACAGAATCGAACACAGTGTAGTAGAAGCCATTAAATTCAACCTTATATTATTAGGGCTACTCGACGAAGACGCTTGACGAAGAATAACAGAATCATCCACTAGGTAAGCAAGTAACAAAAGATTCTGGGAAGGAAGTACTTTCAAGCGAAATGTTGATTGATTTTGAAAGCGTTGAATCCAATGAAGCAAGGAAACCCAAGCATGCATATATATACCAAGCTAGCGGCTTGCCAAGACCGCATATTTCACGGCTGATGTGGCAATGAAGGCGTAAATGAAATCAACCGTTCCTGAATTCATTTCACTGACTTCTTTTTACTTCGGTGAAATATCGTGTTTATTATTGAATTCCACGCTCAAGACTATCGATGCAAGGAACTATAAACTGTTTGGAAGGCAATAAAACCAGTAGATTTGGTTAATTATATTTGCGCACTTGACTGCTGGTTAACTATGTTTTCTTGACTTCACGCGATACGCTAAACACGGTTTTATCCAGATTGAGGAGTATCATGGATAAACCTGTAAAATAAAAAAAACGGCTTCAGTTGTTAGAAAAAACTTCCACTGTTATAGTGGCATTTATTGTTGTCGTTTCGTTATTAAGAACGCTGTTTATGGTGTGATAGCGACAGTTTTGCTACCGCGAGATGAAACGATTTTATTTAAATCAGAAGTCATAAGAAACGCGGCACTTAATCGTCGGAGGGATAATCCATCTCGCGGGATCAACGTCCCAAAGATTCGAAGCCAATAATTGGCTGATAAACTCACCAAGCGCAAAGATTCGTGGCACAACAAAAATCAAACCAACACAACGCTTGAAAAAACCCAATTCCTGTTGTAGTTTCGCATTCTTGTTGTCTTTTTTGCATCAGTGAGTTTTGAACAATATTTTTAAGAGTTTTAAAGCTACAGTTAAAGGCGCTTTAGCGTTTCATTTGCTCAACAATTAACCGCCAGATGAATTGTTTGGTCGGTTTATTAGAAATACACCGAATTGATTGCTGTCGATCACAGACATAGTTACCGTAGATATCCCAAAAATCCATAGGCTTTTGTTTGACCAGAAGGGTGGAATTGTCTTCAAGGATTTAATCGCGAAAGGGTTTTGCCTTTAAATGCGCCGAGTTCGATAGTTACGAAGTAATTTTAGAAGTGCTGATGTTAAACTGCCCAACAGAAAAATTGAGTTTTCTTTGATTGCAAGATCTTAGTTTCCATTGCTTTTCGATCAAAACAATTCTTCGAACAAAATACTGTAACGAGCAAGACCAAAGGCCCATGGGCCTATTTTCAGGGAAGGCTTATAAGCGAAAGGTTTTGTGTTTTACAAGCGCGAGCTTAAACTCTCCGGAATTACATAAATGTACGGGGGGGGGGGGGTTCTGTATTTTCGGAACTTTACAGTTGGTTAAGAGGGTACACATTTTTCAAATTATATTTGACATAACATCAAAAAAATGATAAAAGGCTAAAAAAATTGTGAAAGTTTAAAACCCAAATGTCTTCGACTAATGACATCATCAGAGATAAGTACATCCTTGAAAACCCAGGGGCGCTCCGATGGTGCGTGCAAAAAGGGGAGCAAAAAGTAAGTAAGTCACCGCTCTTGGGGTCGCTCTGCTTGGTGTCCGAGACTGATTGCCCCTGGGTTTCCGAGGAGTGAGATAAGCAATGTAACCGTATTCTTTTGAAACATTTAAAACACTCAAGTTGTTCTAATGGCGAAAAGCGGGGCGACATAGCAATGTAATCCTATGGAAAACGTGTGTTTAATTTGTTGGATTACAAGTCCTCCAACCAATTTGCGTTCGAAATATCCACTTACATTTGAAATTATTTTCGATTGGCAGCCCCATAACACAACAGCCCCTTTCTACGTTTCATTCGCCATCTTGGTTGGGTGGCAGTTGCGATAAAATTACAGAAAACGTCTGAGAACTTTCTATCCTTATAACTCTACTGCTATACACTGGAGACTATATTTTCAAAACCAAAAAGAATACCTTAAAGCTACAAATTCGCAATCAAAATTCTAGAACTTCATACAAGTCCTTCAATCCGGATTCAATAATTTGTTGTTCGTGGGGAGAGAGACTTCTGCTCGCAGGGTCGCGAGAAAAACTGAACAATTACATTTTCCGTCAAAAAAGGAAAGTTGTCACGCACAGAGGCACATATTTAATCAATATTTCACAGCTCATTCAAAACAATCTTAGACGAATTTTTACACCACAGGAAGACAAAAGCGGTTTCACGTGTTATCTTTATTTGCTAACTGGCAGTTAACAGTTTGTACGAGGCTCTGCTGTATCACGCTGTACATACGAACAGCTCCCTCTGTGCAGCTCTTGATGGCCTGGAAGGACACGAACAACCAGAAACAATAATAATAATAACAATAACAATAATAATAATAATAATAATAATAATAATAATAATAATAATAAAAACAAGAACAAGAACAATAGTAATAGCAATAATATCAATATTTGTATCAAATTTACTTCTAGTGCAGTTTGAAAATGGTCACTTCCACAGTGCAGGTGCTGTAGTTCACATCATTTTCTCACATTAGGTACATGTCTCGTGCACATTACAAACAGTCGCTGTAAATTAATACTATTATCACATACTGTATGCTGTCACACCCGTGTGTGCACCTCTACCACAGTATTGTTACAATGTGTCTACACCTCTGTCACAGTATTGTTACACCGTGTGTACACCTCTGCCACAGTGCACTTACACACGTATGTACACCTCTGTCACAGTGCTGTTATACCAGTGTGTAAATCTATGCCACTGTGCCGTTACACACGTATTCCCCATGCACCTGTGAACTCACCCCGACTGCTGCGTGTTCTGTCAGTTCTCCGTCTTGGACCAATCCCGACACCGAGTTCAAAGATGGCAAGAATGCAACCGTTACTGCGCCTTCACTGGTTTGGTTATTTATCTAAAAAGAAACACGAGAATGTATTAACTAAACACAGGATCCACAATGGTGCAAGGCTAATGCCGAATTGGTTGTTTATTTGTTTTAGACAGGTGTTAAATGATTCAACACTATATACACATATTTGCGACTGCAAGCAATTGGTATATAAGTGTGGCAAGGCCAGGACTAAATAACCCTGCTGTTTTCCAGTGTGTGTATGGGCCGATAGAACACCGAGAGACTAGACTAGCGGTATAACATCCTAGTTTACGGTTGAACCATCGACTGAGCCAAGGAATAAAGGTGGGGTGCCCTCTCGTTTAGCAGTCCGAGATTCTTGAGAGACACGTATACTTGTATATGGAGAAAGAATGAATCTCTGCTGCATTTCAACAACAAGTACAAAACATTAATACCAAAAATACCTCTTCTTGCGTTGGATCCAAAATTGACACTGAACCACACTGAACCTAAAACAAGAAAAAGGTTAAAGTTATTACAATCATCCCCGTAGTTTTAAGTCTTGCTGAAGGTTGTATAGTCCCTCACCAAGTAGCATGCTGATACAAGGTCGAACATTTCAATACTAGTTCTTAGGGGTGTACAATCCTTTACCAAATTGCAGGATGACTCAAGGTCGTACATTTTGCTGACTGTGCAAAAAGAAGAATCTCTTAACGAAGCGTGTGTTGACACAAGGTCGTATATTCTCAAATATTCGAAAAGACCTACAACCCCTTAAAAAAGAGTATACTGATACAGGATCTTACCCTTTAACAACTCTAAAGGGTATACAACCCTTTATCAAAGAGCATGCTGACGCAAGTTTGTACATTTCAATAACACTAAAGGAGCATGCTTGCACAAGGTCGTGCATTTCAATAACTCTAAAGGGTGAACAATTCCTCACCAAAGAGCATGCTGACGCAAGGTCTTGAATTTCAATAACTCTAAAGGGTGTACAATTCCTCACCAAAGAGCATGCTGACGCAAGGTCTTGAATTTCAATAACTCTAAAGGGTGTACAATTCCTCACCA
>JAOBYE010059344.1:6417-21463 GCA_025403585.1 Parazoanthus swiftii
CCAGTGTGACCTTGTAGCTCAGCTGGTAGAGCATTGGTGATCTGTTCCAGAGGTCATTGGTTTGAATCCTGCTGAGGTGAGAGATTTTCTCTTTTTCTGTGTGGTCCCATTTTTTTTCTAGGGCTTTCGCTCAATAGGAAGTATTACTTGGGATGTTTGTAGAGCACTTTGTCTTATCGCATTTATACCATCATACATTTGTACATGTATCTGTTTTAAAACATAAATGACTAATCAAATGTATAAGAGTTGAAAACCACCTGGGGTCAGTAGTCAGGATAACTTACCATTTGCCTGATGGTCAACATCACAATCAGTTGCCAGAAGAAGCTCCAGACATTCAGTATGAACATTTGTATTGCCATGAACAGCATACATCACTGCATTTCGCCCTAAGCCATCTACCTGATTGATAACAGCAGCATCTGAAAAAGTCAAATCACATTCAAACAATAGTTTTAATACACCACTTTTCTAAAACAAACTTTTGCTAGATCCATTCCCTTGTGGGGGCTAAAAGTCACTACTCGGTCAAATTTGGGTTCATTAATTTAACAAAAACATTACTTTCAGCCCCCATGAAAGAATGGATCAAGCAAAAATTTGCATTAGAAAAATGGTGTTTTAAGAATAGGCAATAATAATGAAACATGGTTATTAAAGTGACAAAAAAAATTTGAACAGGATTTAAAATTCAAGAATACCCAGAAGAAAAATACTACATGTGAGTAGTGGCACCAGTCTGGAGACTTACAGTGTATTAATTTTGCAAAGAAGTACATCAATAAAAAATTATATTATCAATCAAATATCAATAACTCAAAGTTAATAAAAATTATCTTATTTAGTTTTTGAGATATAATGCTGAAAATAATTTATGTTTTCAACTGAAAGCGCCAGTGAGATCAGTAACAGCATCTGTCAAACAGGTGTAAACTTGAGAAGTGATGTCACACAACTTTCACAGTGTGCTGTCATGGATGCATGAGCTGCTATTTGGAGTATGAGTGTATCAGTATGTGATTTCTCTTAAACAGTTTTTTAGGTATTTCTTGTCAACTTTTTTCAACGGATTTGTTTTCACATAAAGTTATATTAAGTTATACAGTATTAGCTGTAATCTATATAGTGGAAGGTGCAGGATTTACAACCATAAAGTTTAATCAGGCAACTAATTTAACAATATGTAAGAATGGGATATATGTTCCATTTGCATGTCACAAAACAGACATAATCTTTTCAGCTGCTTAAACAAGCTGGCAAAAGGCAAGGCAAATCCCCCCACCCACAAATTGGTTTTTACATGATTGAACGATAATTTAAGATGCCATTTTTGGAATTTTTACATTTGAATGATTAATTCAAAATGGAGACCTTAATTCATTGAAATAAACCTTTTATGGGCTTGAAAATTACAACCATATGGTGTTTCTTTATAATTTCCATTTGTGGTCATTTTTGTTCATTTTGGTTTAAATTGTGTTAACTGCAATGCATTTTGGGCTCTTTTTATGCAACTTAGAAATTATGCCAGTCTTGGCATGTTTCTACATAAATAACTCATTTCTGCCATTAGATATATTTTATAGTAGCATATAAAAAAATTCTGCCAATTTTTGTGGTTAGACCATCAACAACAACAAAATATCAGGGGTTTTCACTGTTGCCATGGTAACCAGATTTGTTTTATTAGAGATTCACTTTGTTTTTGCAGTCATATATATTTCATTTGCTTAATGCAAAAAACCCTAAAAAATCAGCATTTTAATAACTTGTACATGTAGTTAGTGAAACGCATATTTAGATTTGCAAAATGGCGCTCTCTACAGGTTAACATTTTGTTTTTCTTTTTTTGCTGTTTTTAATGTATTTCCTTTTTGGAATTTGTTGAAAATGTCTCTAATAGCTAAGAGACACAAGTTAGTTTTGAAATAAGCTACTCAAAATGAAAGATAATACATTGTTGTTTTGTACTTAAAAAATAACATATAATTTACCGTATTTGACCGAGTACTGTAAGCGCCCACCCCCCACATGCAATAAATCTGGCGAAAGTTTGGGGGTGGGCACTTACTCGAGCATGGGTGCTTACACATTAAGTTTCAAAAGGTAATTTGCATAATAATAGCCCTCTTGGAACATGGAAAAACACACGTTTTGACTTCCAACAGGGGATTTTTAAAGTTGCTCTTTCATTCTTTCATGATCACACACTTCCTGCAGACACCATTTTCAACACGTGGTTTTTCATTTCGGATTATCTTTTTACGGTCTATTGACAACCGTATTATAATACAAAGCTTTATTTATTTTAAAACACAAATTTATTAAAGTTACTACCGCTATATCGTTTTTTTTTTTAAAAAACAGTAAATTGCTACAGTTTTGCTGTGATTTTGAAAAAAAGATTGAAATAAATATATCCCTGAAAAGGTCGGCATCGCATTGGTCACGTCCTTCATGCAGCTTTCTTTTTGTTGTCAATTTCAGTCACGTCGTTTAGGCACCAAGAGATGCAAATTTTACCAATGATCAAACAAGCTACATTTTTGTTTTCGTATGCAGTTTGTTTTCAGTGTTACAAAATGGATAAAGAATGAAGGGTGCAAAGCTGTTTTTAGTGAAAATCAACAATTACAATTGCGGTCACAAATAACCAAGTGCAATCGACTCTTTAACAAACAGATATTTGATTTTCAAAGCTAGGATGACTTCGTGCCACGCTTGAATACCTTTCATTGCAAATGCACTTTATTATTGTCAGATATTGATAAAACAACCTTTTCAAAGCTTTTGAAGTGCCATTAAACACAAAATTTTTGTAGACTTTCTGTAATAATTTTATTACTACTACAATTTTAATAATATTGCAGCAGTCCTAAAAAAAGAATTTTGCCACAAATATTTCTCTCAAAAATACCCTGTGCAAAAACTTCATCTGAAAAGGGGGGTGGGTGCTTACTCGGGCATGGACACTTACTTGGGCATGGGCGCTCACTTGGTCAACTACGGTATATGACATTATGATAATGTCATGAGAGCAAAGGCTATTTCTTAACTATCATGAAAACTAGAAGAGAAACAGGGAATCAGTTAAAATTGGCTAAAAAAGCTATTTAATGTCATTATGACGTCATCACCAACAAAAAGCTAATTAAGGCACAATTATGTAGATCATAGGCTAATTAGTTCTACACTGTACTGCCAATTTTCAAATGAATACACAAAATAATAAAGAAATTACAGTGGGGGGGCAAATCCTCCCCCAACCCCCTTGGCCTTCCTAGTGCCAAAAATAGTCTGGCCTGGATATGGTTAAAAGACTTATGGTACTGGCTATATTCTAGGAAAATTTGAAAATCAATGTGAGTGTTTGTCAACATACATGAGAAATGCAGTTACTCAGCTGGTGGCTATCTGAGCTGCCAAATTTTTTTAAGAAAAAAGTTTGCATTATACATGGGTAAATATATATAATATCTACACTTATAATATGAAAATTGAAAACAAATCTCTGCATGGACTTGTTTTTCTATTTTAATAGCATAATTGTATTATAGAATGATATAAAATACATATAAATAAATCTTGCAAGCTAGTTAACTATAATAATAAAAATATGAAATTATTTTTAAAATACACAAAGTCATGTATATATTTTTACACTGCACTACAGGGTCAAAAATTATTAAGTACCATAATTTTATCATAATAGAACAAAGTATCTCTGTGTCATGGCCACGGGGCTCCGCACTACACAGTCACTGCGTAGTCGTAGCCACTGGCCACACATGGAATAATGAGTGTGGGGTATTCTGCAGTGTAGCCATATATGGAGATATATATATACAGTACAGTGCTCTGAAATTTTTCAACTCTTGTGAACATTTCCAAACAGTTCAGATTGCATCTGCAGGGCTTGAAATCTACGACGGCCGTGTGGCAATTGCCGTTGATACCCCTGGCCATTACCGTATTGCCCCCAGAATTTTGTATGATTTACGGCCACAAATGGCCTGCCCCTTTTCTCTAGGGTGCTGCCGTGCCTTTCAGAAATAGCTGTTAAATCACAGAGAATTAACTAATTTTTTATAAATATGTAGGATCTTTTTCTTTCAGCAAATCCAACCCCTGAACTGTTACCAGCTGATGAAACTTAAAACTGTTTCCTAAACTGAACATTTTTTATTTGTTACTAATAAATGAACAGCGTGTTTGAACATATGTTACTGTTATGTATACTTAATATATTAAAACCACCATCTTGTGTCCTCTAAAATACACAAAAAAATTTGGTGTGGCCTTGGTGCCCATTGACAATTGCCCTTGTGCCCTATTTTTGGCAAAAATCTTGAGGCCAAAATGGCCGTGCCCCTAAAACTGGGGATCTGCAAGTTTTCCAGTAAATCCTGAACACATAGAAGATTTCCAAGTATATTTTTCCAAAAATTTTAAAATAATAAAAAGTCCTCAAAAACGGTTTTGAACCATTTCAGAGAACGTCTAAAGAATGCTTAGCTCTCCCGAAGATTTCTGTAAATTTTGCGAAGATTTAGTCGTGGGATGAACTAGTTATGCATGCAATGTTTTCTTGTGGGATACCGTGGTAAATGCCACTTGACACGTCTAGTTTCTTGGTATACACACTCGCCTAAGAGGTCGTGTGTATACGGAAAAAACAAGTTATGCGTGGCTAAAAAAGTTCAAATGAACCTATCACAATAAAACTGACCATAAATGCTAAATACACCAAGTATAAAACACTTTCTATTTGATGAGGTGAATACTATAATTGGAAGTCCTCAAGAAATTTACAAACTTAAGTCTTTATAATTACATCCTCAATTTGCACAGATAAAACTACAATATACATGTACAAGTATACCTAATTATACAATTACCTTTCTCAAGCAGTTCCCTCAGCACATCTTTATCGCCATCTTTTGACAGTTGCAAAATTGGTGAAAGGGAAGAAAATTCATTTGTGCCTAAACTAGCACAAAGTCTCGGCGACTCCAGGTTATACCACTTCCATTCGAATAAATCAGGACTTGCACATGCTGGAGAAACCGGACTAACCACGCCATTACTGTTACATAGAAGCAAACTTCCTCCAATGGACTTTGCAGTCGAATTTGGAAGCAATCCATTTGAGGTTGATCGGCTCCGACCTCGCAGGGTTTTGTAGTACTTCTGTAAATTTAGTAATGCCAAGTTCAGAGAGTCCCTCAATTCTGCAGTTGATTCTTCACAAGAAAGTTTGCCGAGGAAGTCCTGAATTGGTTGAGCAATCTTCTGAAAATCTGCACAGCAAATGTAAAAATAAGAGATAAGAGGTTTTAACTTTCATCTCCTACTTCATGTACAAATTCTAGAAAGCAAAATAAGAAACCGGGAATCACGCTACCTCGTTTCTTTACAGCCATACTTCAGTTTTGACCTGGTTGGATGTCCATCGTATTGAAGACGCTTTGCCGGTGACTTTATACTTCTGACATTACATTTTGGATACTGAAACAGTTTTACGTGCTTTTTAGGTGCCTATTCCTTACTTCCAAATGTCTTCAAAGAATTTGCGTATTTGTTGCTACCGAAGATCTTGAGGCAAACACAAGAGGCCTTCACTGCATGGAACTTGAAAGGAACCAATAAACAACAGCAGCAAACGATCTCGTCCGGGGGATAGTAAGTAAGAAAATATTGCTCAGGGGGGTTCCACAAATTGTAGTTATAATTATAAACAGTTTTGCCGTTATCTAACACTTTACAAGAATATGAACTTTTTCCACTACCTTTTACTAAGTAAGAGACTATTTTCTTTAATTCTAGTTCTTTGATGAAGGTATATTTAGCTCTTCTGAAAGTATTAGTCGGGATGGCTGGGGGAAAGGGGAAGTTTCTCACCCAGCATGCAGAGCCTCATGGGAAAAGATGGCGGTATCCATAAAATTTGGAGGACTTTCTCCTGCTCCAAGCTGTTGGCTGTGCAGAAGAGCGTTTTTTCGATCTTCAGTTGTTCGATTATTATCACACGAAAGACAGGAAAACGAAAAAAATGCTCATTTTGGATATGAATGGGTAACAGAACAGGAAAAAACAAAAAAAGGTTAGGCACCATTAAAAGATAACAAAAACGGTGACTGCATTCAGTTGGTACATGGGTTAATCAGCATATACTTGTATGAGTTATTGATTAGGGTAATAGCTATTATTACAGTTATTTTGTTTCTTTTATCTGAAAGCAATATCAGGGCAAATGCAATATTAAAATGGAAAAAACAAAGTTAAAGTTTACAAGCAGCGTGTTTATTGTTATCACATGTAGCTTCAATAAACTACAACTTTTACAGATTATTAGTATGCAACCAATCACAGTAGGGTCTTTAGGCATGTGCAGGGGTACATGTATATGTGTGTGATTGCACAACTGTCGATTAGAAGCCTGCATGTGTCTGGGATACACAAGCTTTGACTTTGTTTAGCATTTTGTTTCTTTCTAGTCTCCATTCCCCAAGATATTGTCGGTGCTTTTAGGTAACACAAGTTCCCTCCAAATAAATTAGTGGCCCCATCAGAAGGGGCTAAAATTCAATCTGGGCCACCAGGCCAGCATTGTTGTCAAGCGCTGTAAGCTGTCGATATGTGAACCCTGATTAATGTACTGTTAGAGTGACATTGATAATGATTGTATCAAATTGTTTTATTCTCTAGCAGTCCATTTAAACAAAGTGTTATTGCTTCTTTCCAGTGTATAAAGTGTTTGAAAATGTAGCTGATTCATATGATGTAATGAATGATGTGATGAGTGTGGGTATTCACAGACTGTGGAAAGACAGATTTATCAGGTTGCTAGACCCTGACCATAGAACAAGGCTGCTAGATGTTGCAGGAGGAACAGGTTTGTGCACATCAACATTAGCTGATAGATTTTATCTGCTGGTAGTACTGTAAACTAGCTAGCCAGTACAGGTGCAGTACTTAGAAATACTACTAAGATTTAAGTATTACTGTATGAGTATTTGTAACACAACTACATGTACATGTACAGTGTACAGTATGCTAACCCGGCATTGATTTGCCTAACCAGTTACAGTGAGTTCTCACCAGAAAAAGAAAAAATGATACATCATTGAAGCAAAGATCAAGATTTTAGATTGCTACAAACCGATGAAAATAACTCTTGCATCTCTCTTTTTACACAAAATTAAAACAGACATTTCACATCTAAGAAAAAAGAAATCTGATATTACTGGATTTTTTTTGCAAAATATAAATTCAATTGAATGCACGTCTTTTAAGTTTCAGTTCCATTTTTGAACTGTCACGAATTATGTCATCAAAATTTCACCAACAGTCAGCTGACAGTTGGCTGACTGTCAGCCAACAGATGGCTGACATTTTACCAGCAAAACTGTCAGCCATCTGTCAGCTGACTGTTGGCCAACAGATGGCTGACAGATGGTCAACCAACCACTTGTCGGCCATCAAAGTATCTGGAGTTATGGTGCAGACTCTTGACCTTTATCATGTGAGCCTTACATTGCATGTCAAGTGCATAACTACATGTACCAACTAGGATGTTGAAGTACAGTCAATCAGGGATAATTTCCAGAAAACTGGCTACCCAAAAATTAAATTACTGACACCAAAGACAATGATTACATTGTATATTAATATGTCCATTGATTTGTTGGTAGTTTGCTGAAGCTTTCATCCAAGAATGAACAAGAAATAAAAGTAGTCAGTTGAATCTCCTGCTACTGCCAACTGGTGCTAATAGAGATTTAGTGCATGAGGGATTGATAAAGGTGTTGAATTCTTTTTCTTGTTGCACACATTTTCAGCTCTTGGTAGTATTGCCAGTTTTGTCATTGATTAATCACGGTTCATTTTGCCATCAAAATATTAATTTTAGTAAAAAATAATATCAATACTTCAACAACAAAGAAAAGTTGCTGTCAGTGTCATTTTGCATAGACTGGCCAACCATAATAAAATTAAGCTTTGAAGTCAACTTCACCTTTTTTGGGAGTTAGGAACATAAAAGTGTAAAAGGAATGATATATATAAAGACTGTAAATACACATACAGTCTTCAGGTTCTGCCATGAGTCATATGCTTACTACAGTGTAGTCTCTCTTTTACTGTAAGTACACTAACCTAGCTTTTCTGTACTACTGTGTACAGTGTACATGTATGAGTAAGATGAATGGCCTGGATTTATAAACTTTGTATTACCCTTTACCAAATTATATTGTCAAAAATGATCAATGAATTTGAAATAAGTGGTTGGAGCTATTTGATAAGTATTTAAGATATCACAACTTTAGACCACACATTGCAAGACCATGTCCGACTGAACTCCAGG
This sequence comes from Parazoanthus swiftii, assembly GCA_025403585.1. Lineage (NCBI taxonomy): Eukaryota > Metazoa > Cnidaria > Anthozoa > Zoantharia > Parazoanthidae > Parazoanthus > Parazoanthus swiftii. The sequence continues at coordinate 14,786 of JAOBYE010059344.1, forward strand.
GGTAATACGTTTTTTTTATCATATAACCCTTTATGCCAATATTGCCAGTACCTAAAAATTCCTCCACATACTGGTGCAATGTCTAAGCACTTTAAGTCTCACACTAAACTAAAAACATCAGTCCTTGATCAAAGTTGTTTATTATGCAAATATTCTATCTTTCGCAGGAGATATTGCTTTCAGATTTTTAAACCATGTGAGACACAGATCAAGACCCAAAGTTAGAAACTCTGAACAAGGTGCCCATGTGACAGTATGTGATATCAACAAATCTATGCTTAATGCAGGACAAAGGAGAGCAGCAAAAATGCAGCTGGACTCAGGTGTGTACACATAACTCCTCTACCGGTTAGTAACACATATAGACTACATCATGCATAATATAGTGTGAACTCATGTTAAAAGAGCTACAATGTAAGCAATAAGCCAGTTCGGAATCTCAGAAATATACATGCATGATGCATCGGGATAAAACCAAAATGTTCAATATATTCATGAAAATTGACAATAGGAGCTATAATAATAAACTCTCATCCCGCTTCATTACGTTTCTTTGTTTAAGTTTCATAAATATTACATTTTATGTGTTTCTGAAATGCCAAACTGGCTTGTTGGTGACTTGTCCAGTGTGAATGTTGACAAAGAAATTATAATTTTATATGTTGCAGTTAAATTTTTCTATCTAGTACTGTATACTTTGTATAAAATAATTGTATATATGTATAAATTAAATTACATGACTGTACAGTTTTCCAGCCACAGAAGTGGTCTACATTGTAGGCCCAAAGTCTGCTCCATGGGAATGAAGCATTGTTCATTTTGGTGTGACCCAACAAGCCAATAATATTTTAATAAACTGGATGCATTTCTGCTGCAAGACCTTTTCCTTTTTTTATTTTGCTGACCTGTTTCAACTTCTTCAAGGTCGGGAAATGTTATACATGCTGGAAAACTGTACACATTGTATATAATTATGTGTGTGTGTCTATATAATTATGTGTTTGTGTATTTAAAAATATAGGTTTTCTTATATTTTAGTATAACTTTTATTCAATATGTCTGTTTGTTTGCCATCGCAGGCAGTAAGAGTCAGCTTGATGCAAGGTGATGCAGAGTGCTATATATAGTGTGGTAGTAAAAGTTTAACTCGTGATGGTCAAATTAATAAAAACATATAAAAGTGTGTAAAATCTGACTGAAAAAATTCCTAAACTTGTTGGACCACACCATAATGAACAGTGCTTCAGTCTGAAGATTGCCACAGAGCATGAAATGTTATACGTTTTATTGATTTTACTATCATGAGTTAAACTTTTACTATATTATATTAATTTATATAATTACATTTCAATTACAATAATATATTTTTACTGTCAAATCATGCATTACTATTGGTTAGATTCAATCACGTGATATCTTCAATCTCGGTGAATAGTGGCTTTTAGAATATCCATCTCAATGCTTCACATGTCAGTGAATATTCTGCCACTATTCACCTCAATTTCAGAGAATAATTGTTAGTTGTTACTGTTAAATAATAATTAAACTTTATGGGTATTATTATCATTGGCAGAAATTTCATGGATTGCAGGAGATGCTGAAGACTTGCCAATCAAGGATGCCTCAGTTGATGCCTACACAATAGCCTTCGGGATTAGGAATGTTACTAGAATAGACAAGGTTTGGTTGGTCAGAGTCTAAGGAGCAGTACCTACTTAGCTGTTTTGGGAACTTGAATTTCAATAGAAAGGACAACATGTAGTCAGTCAGTCTTTCAGAAGAAATAACAGATTAAGATTCTCTTAGTGCTGAATAGATGATCTCAGTTTAATGAGGAATAGTCGAACTTGGGAATTAGGACTTTCTTAGTATCCTGGGGGTGGGGACTCCCATACTAACAAGGGCAGGGATATGCTTGTTGTATCTCTTAGGGGTTAAAGTCCCATGTTTTGGTACTACTCTGGGTGTTTAAAACAAAATACTTGTATACACCCAAAACGTGCATGACACATGTGCCTCTTAGGGATGTTACTGCTAATTGAATGGCATCTTACATTGGAACCAAGCTTAAGCCACATCCAGATTGGCGCCTTATGGGGGTTCATTTGGAATTTTCTGATAAGCATCCCTGCCCTTCTTTTAACTTTTATGGGAGCCCCCTGTTTGCTGCACCTTTTCCCAGGCTTGGTATACAGTGTTGTTTTTAAAGCCACTGCTACTGTACATGCAGGTGTTCTCCCAGGCTTGAAACAATGTTTGGTCAGTCCGAGTCATTTCTGGAAGCAAACTGTTTAGCAAATGGGCTTCAAGCAGACATTCAGCATATTCACTTGTCTATGTGAAGTAATTAGCCAAGGCACATGTCAATGTCTTCTGCAACTTGGAACTTAATGTATCATTGAACTTGTGCACGTACAAGGTACCTCCAAACACTCTGAATTGTCACTCCTGGCAAGTTTATTGCTATAGCACTCCTTGTCAACAAATACTGTCCTGTCCTTAAAAAACAAGCTTTCTTTTTGTCTCCTTACCCTATGGGATAACCCTCCTCTGTATAATCATAGTAGTGATATGTGCATAGTTTAATAAGCTCTATTCCAGAGTTTCTGAACCAGACGAATGGCTAATGTTCAAAATGTTAGTTTCTAAACATACGCTTTTATAACGTTACATTTTATATACAGTTTTAATGGAATATGTTTAATCCACATAATATGTGTTCTACTACATATAAATAGTTCGGAAAAATAGCTACAAACGTTTTAAGTGTTCAGTTTTCCTTCATTTCAGGCACTAAGAGAAGCACGGAGGGTGTTGGTTCCTGGAGGCAGATTTCTCTGCTTGGAGTTCAGTAAAGTAACCAACCCTGCTCTGGAGTGGTATAATGCGCATGTTTTTGTTTTCATCAGTTAGCATGTATCACGATGCATTTATGATAATCTAGGTGAACATTGTAATGGTTGAATGTCTGTCATTTACAAGCAGCCTGTGTGTATTCAGTTGTGTTCTGTATAGTTGAGTGATGAGGACCATCTCATTCATTTTAAGTGGTTTTTAGTTGTGTTATTCAACTCCAACGGTTCAACAAAAGTAACACTTATCAAGACGCACTGCTCTCAAGTTTTTTCTTCTATATTATTATTTACTCCATTGAAAGTGTAATTTGAACTGCAGCATATTTGTTAATCAGGGTGGTACAGTATCAGTTGACAGCTTCTATATAATTACTGTGGCGAAGTGAGCATGATTTAATCAGATTATTAATTTGTACTCTTTGAACTTAGGAACAACCAGCCAATATGTCAGTTTATGTGTTAGAATTTGAAATACATATAATAGTTTTCATTTGCCTTTCAGATCTTTCGTGATCATTCGTCATTTTATCATGCAGAGATAAAATTGCATGTGCACATCAGTTGAGCGCAATTGTACACCTTACTGTCATGGACGGTTTATTGTTATTCGTCCAGAAAATAAACGACTTTAAACATCAACAAGTCCTCGTCAAACTAATCATTACAATTCGTCTCCAGTTCGGTTACATCTAAAAAAAATCTAAACTTTATTTAACGTCGTTGCGCTGGGAGTGGTTGTCCATTCTCCTAAGCCAGTGGCTTATGTTTAATCGCTCGATGGCACAGATCCTGGCGTGAAAGTCGGTTTTGTTGCATTGTAATGTATATCTATAAAATTATATTGCTACCAGCTTACCATTCTCTTAAACACATAGTTATTTTGATAGACTGTTACGAGACAAAACAGACCACAGGTAGTCCATGCTGTAAGTTAGTCTATGAGCAGTTTTCTGCATTCTTGGAGAATTCATAACCGAGTATGTATGACAGCTTTAACAAATCAGTACTATGCGCTATTCTAGAAGGGCTGGTGCAGCTACAAAATTAATTATAACAAGTACTTAAAAATAAATTAATGACAATATAACAAATAATGAAGAACATACATAGTGCTAGTCAAAACACGACGAAACGGATTTGTGGAAGACTTCAGGGAACACACTTTGGTTTTCAAATCTGCACTGATTGGGATTTGGAGGAGTCAACTCAACGTCGATCTGACTCAATACGAGAATTGATTGTGCTTCCTTGTACATAGTTATAGGCCTAAGAGGAAAGATCGAAAACCTTAACGACAGTGACGCTAACACCAAATAATCCCTATTTTGTGGAATTCTAGATATCTTTGTTTTATTTTGCCCATACAAATATTCTCATGAGCTATCCAATATAGCAGAAAACTGCTTATGGACTAACTTACAGCTTGGGCTACCTGTGAACAGACTGGAACAAGTATTTTTTTTCAGTTTGACACACGAAATACTTTTTCTGATGGTTTCTTGTTACAGGTTTTATAACAAGTACTCCTTTGAAGTGATTCCCGTGATGGGCGAGGTTATAGCACAGGACTGGAACTCCTACAATTATTTGGTTGAGAGCATCAGACAATTTCCAGACCAGGTTTGTAATCATCGCGTCTATTTTCTTAAAAATGGTTCTGAAGCCCCGGCCTGAGCTTGTTCTCACCTACATGCTGAATATTTAACACCAAGTCGAGGCTAACACTGTAATAATGAGTCTGTAGTTATTTTAATCAGCGGCAACTGCAAGTACAAAATTGGACTGGGATTGATCTGTTTCCATTAATTGCTTAAACGAAACCTTTGGTTGTTCGCCCCTCAGCTGTTTGCTTTTAGAAATTTATCCTTTTTCCAATTCTTTGTCCGGGGACTCGCTCGGTCGGTACAGGTTACGAGTTTCCGTTGCACGCACGCGCGCACATTGGTAAATTGGAGAACTATTATGTCTTTTATTTGTCGGTGATTTTGCTTCCATTTTGGCTTTGGCTTTTTTCATGGTAAGTCACGTAACATTCATTAAATTCTTCCCTAATTGTTTTATTTCTTTTGACTGAAACAACACCTAGATTGCTAGAAGTCAGCCTTTAAACTTTGGTAACACTTATAGCAAACTGTACCGGGTGGAATGACCTGTTTTCCATAATCCAACTGGACGAGTTACTGCATGAAATCTGACTGGAGCTTGTTTTTTTCGTAGGAGGAATTTTCAACGATGATAGAAGATGCTGGCTTTTCTATCGTCACCTATGAAAACCTGTTGTGTGGAATTGCAGCAATACACTCAGGCTTCAAACTGTGAATGCATGCAGCCATTTTTAAAAAAAACGGTTTCGTGATTTGCGACCTTATCGAGACTGAAAGGATGTCAACATCAAATGAAATAACTAAAACCTTTTGTTACAAGAAGTTCGAGTCTGGTCAAACAAATTGGGGGTCATTCACAATTAGCAACATCCAAATCTTACCGGCACATTTTGCTACCCTCCCCACCTAGCCCCTCCAAAAGTATACACAACAATGTTGAGTTTTCAACATACTGAAAGAGTTGTAATAACATCTTGCGCTTTAATTCTAAAAGCTCACACTGATGCTATGACACCCCTTCCCGAAGTATTCTTTATACACTTGCAAGGTCATTACAGGAGTTTTAGGGAACATGCAGGGTAGTATATTCGTTAAACTCTCGAGATCAAAGGATTTTATTGGATAATTTGGGGGAAAGCAAAGGGGTTGGAAATTAGGCAACAATAGTTAAGCATGTGACGAGGGCAGCGATTCTTGAATCAGTCTCAGTAGTGGGGATGCATTGGAGGCTATTAAGGGCCAGTCCAGAATTTTTTTTATCACTTCGGGGGACAAACAGTTTGAAGAGTGGCCCAAGTTGTTTAACAATTTTGGTGATAGCAATTTTGAATGGTTGGCTTTTTAAAAAAAGCCATAAAATGCGCTAGCATGAAAGCGAGGTTCAAAAGAAAAGCCAGCCCAAAAAGGAACAATTGTCTTTCTTTTCCGAGGGGTAGGGGCATAATTAGCTCGACCCTCGCCCCGGTAATATTCCCTCGGTCATTGCTCATAACTGTCAGCGGTCAAGCAGGTAAATAAGTACCTATACAAACGCCAATTTATTTTCAATGAGCGTTTGGCTCTATCGATGATAATTTTTGATTTATACAAAATTATTTAATATGTGGACAAGTAGAAATATGCAAAAATTGAAGAACCACGAATTTAATATCACACTGTTTTGTCCTGTCAATACAACACAATACAATAATGTATTTTGACTTTGAATAGCGTATTTTTTCATACTGATATCAATTTGAACTGTCGCAACGTGAGCAAGTGTTGAAAGTGTCAAAAGGACTCTATGAACATTTGAAATGGTGGGGTAAAGTGCAGAGTGGCTGTTTCTTTCTCACGCCCATACCTAGAAAGTTTAACCTGGGGAGAGGAGCAAAAGTAATCATACTCTCTTTTTACTAGGGGGACAAAACGGCTTTTCCATCACATGCCAACACTAAAATTGTGTAGCGACCAACCCTGCTGCTCAACCAATATTGCTGAGGCAATGTTGGAAAATATGTAAAATAGCATGGTACGTTTTTTCTCTATTTGTCGCTTAAAAGCGCCTCATATTCCCGGATCACCCGTGAAAGCTGCTGTCGTGCAGGTTTGAGTCTCCGACATGACCACAGCAATTCCCCAATCTGTCCCAAGGGCCGGAGTTTTAATAGAGTGATGTATTACTTTAATAATGATTTCTGAGGTCAAGGTGCAGCGCTTCTTCAATTACTGCGCTTACT
>JAOBYE010059455.1:0-12998 GCA_025403585.1 Parazoanthus swiftii
CGGACCCCCCCTAGAAGGCTCACACCTTCGACTCTTGGCGGTGCCCCCCCAGTTTTCCAAGGCTTGCTACGGCCCTGGGATTTATTTCGTCAAGCAAACTGAAAGAAAGACAATAGTCTACCAGCATTCTTGACCGATGTGCGATTGCTCACCCTAAAAGTTACGGGAACTAAACAAATGACCGTTAACGTTTATACAAAAACGCTTTCCTTCACAAATACGTTTTATTCGAATAGTAAATTGCCGACGTTGTCTTGACAGGAAATCTGAGACTTTCACTCTCGTTTTGAATGTATTGTACAAAACGTCAAAAAATTGGTTGTTAACCCCCCCCGAAAGGCGCTCTAATTCCCCACTCCAGAAATGAAAATAGGACTGAAACCGTCTACCAAAACGGTACAAGGAAGCAATGCTACACACGCTAATTTACAATGACGAACAATGCACAACCATATTAGCGGGTAGAATCCGTGATGAGATTCGGCCAATGTATTTTCCTTATTGCACTGTTTCTTAGATGAGATAAAGTCACGTGCATTGTGCAAAAACAAGTGTGGGATTTTTTATGACGAATTGTCTAAAACATTCGCTCGAGTACTACCTTCTGCGAACAAGTCCTTTTGTAGTTACAGGAGTGACGAACAACTAACATTTTCCGCCTCGAAATTTCGCAACTGATTAAAAGAAAACATGTGCTCTGCGCAGGGAAATGACATCAGCTGGGCTCACTTTCCACACATTTGCTGTATTCGACTCGAATCCTTGCGCAGGTGGCGTCAAATGTACCCACAAACCCGTACGGACGAGTGAATCCGGTCAAAGATCGACATACATAAGAGGACAAAAACCTTCAATGGTGACAGCAATAATTTCGCAATGAAAAAAACTCATACCGTAAAATCCAGTGACTTCTGTAAGTTTGCAAGGTTTTTTGCCGGGTTTAAAACGGGGTAGGGGAACTTACAGGGGGTACAAAATGTTTCGGAACAAGCTTATGCTATCTAAAAATTACATTAAAACTAACATACCATGAAATACAATATGATTTAAAGTTGTTCCATGCCAGGGCCGTAGCAAGGAGTAGGGCCGGGGGGGGGCGTGCCCCCAAGTTTTCCCCAGCAAATGTGTCAAATGTATCAAATTCAGAAAATTGCTCCAAGTTTGAGAAAAACTTGTATTTCACTAGTTTAAGACACTCTGAATTTGTTTCAAGGGGCGTTTAAAACCCAGGAAACACGTTTTTAGACAAACTAATTTTCAAAATTTCTCGGGGAAGCATGCCCCTGGACTCCCTAAAAGGCTCACACCTTAGGCTCTTGGCGGTGCCCCCCCCCCAGTTTTCCAAGGCGTGCTACTGCCCTGCATGCTATATGGCAACGCTTATATCCGGGGGTTTTATTATCGGAATATTTATTTTGGTTGGAGGTAGGCTTAAAACGGAAAGGGGAGGCCGACGTAGCACTTTACGGTAATTGCTTGAAAAAGGAGATTGTATGCATGGCATATGTAACACAAAGCTCTGGGTTTTGGGGAAAGATTCGATTTTTTTTTTCTTGTGCAAACGTGCACTGCAGTATAACTGACTTTTCTCAAGTTCAGCACCACGAGGGGACACAACTGCAGCAATGAAAATAGCACTTTTAATGTTTTTGGTGGATGAGCTGCGGACAGAGTTGCATGCCACCAGTCTACACAAGTAAAACACTCACCTGGAGAAAGTGGACATTTCACGAATCAAATCCCGACCTGCTTCGTTTTTACTAGTATTTATCTATGCTTGTGCATGGACACGTCTGAATAGATGGGAAGGTAATAATTATAAGAAAATCACTTAAAAGGGTGGATTCAGGGGAGGGGCGGATTTAGGGGAGGGGTGGATTTAGGGGAGGAATTCAGGGAAGGGGCTGATTTAGGGGAGGGGTGGATTCAGGGGAGAGGCGAATTCAGGGGAGGGGTGGATTTAAGGTACGGGTGGGTTCAGGGGAGACGCGGATTCAGGGCAGGGGCGCATTCACGGGAGAGGGGCGGAATCAGGGCAGGGGCAGATTTAGGGTAGGGGCGGACTAAGGGTAGGGGCACATTCAGGGCAGGGGCAGATTTAGGGTTGGGGCGGACTAAGGGTAGGGGCACATTCAGGGCAGGGGCGGATTTAGGGTACGGGTGGATTCAGGGGAGGGGCTGATTCAGGGCAAGGGCGGATTTAGGGTAGAGGTGGATTTAGGGGAGGGGCAGAATCAGGGCAGGGGCGGATATAGGGTAGGGGCGGACTAAAGGTAGAGGCACATTCAGGGAAGGGGCAGATTCAGGGCAGGGGCGCTTTCAGGGGAGAGGTGCATTCAGGGGAGGGCGGATTCAGGGAAGAGGCGGATTTAGGGCAGGGAGCGGACTCAGTGGAGGGGCGGATTCAGGGGAGGGGACGACAGGGACCACATCCCTCTACCCCCCAACCTTTCATCTTTGCCGTCGATTTTGGAAACAATTAATAAAGAAAAACACAAAAAACATCTTTTGATTGAAAAGGGACTTTTTTGAAATGTTTTCGTCTGGATTGTTTCGGGCTGCCGTCTATTAAGTTGTCAGGGAATTTGAGAAGCTAGTTTCCATTTGTCTTCAAACATCAAGTCTGTCAATCCGCGGCGCAGCTTAACTCAAGACAATCATCCGAGAGACGAAAAACCCTCAAGTTTTTCTTTAACTAACTCACTTTCCACGTGTTTCCGGTGACTGGTAAATATCCGATGGAGCAGGGAAGCATTTTCTTGTAGAAATGGTACCATGTTACGTGGCCAGGAAAGGGTGGAGGGAGGCATCACATGGGGAAAAAGAGTATAGCTGCAGGGGTGGTTACAAAAATATCTGTCGGTTGGGAGGTTGAAAGGGTCGCATATTTTGATTTTTGTAGGAATAATTCCAAGATATAGTATTCCTTGGCTGTGTTTGAAATATTGTACTTACACGGTCCTAAAAATACGGAAACATCGCTAGCGTGAAAACTATATGTACAAGATATGTTTAGATTTATGAAGTATTTAGAAGTATGAAAATTGTGCTCACAGTATATTAATTGGCAGGGCTGGATATATCTTCGTCCCAATAAAAGTGTCTCCATTTCAAGTTTGACAAGTACTTGCAAATATTGAAGAGCCAAGGTTTTCATTCTATGAACAACTGATACTTATATATCTTACCGGATAATTTTCTTCGTTTTGTGGAGGTCGACACGCTGATCTCAGAATGTTTGCATTCTCTCTACTGCCAATCGCATTTTTGAAACCGAAAAACAACCTTGTCATGGATTTAACTGCAGACAAAAGCAAACCAAGATCAAAACAACTCGAAGAAAATTTGAAATTGAAGAACAGATTATTAACGTAATCCATAAAACTGTTTGCCTCAAAAATCTTGACTTGAAGGGGTTTGTAGTGTATCCACCTGCAATTGAAGAAATTTCCCGAATAGGGATTGCGTTTTTCTTCTCGTCACCAGAGTATCTTACCACAAGTTATTTCAGAACATTACGATTCCAAGCTGCAGCACTGGTAGCATTTGGTAAACTCTGTCAAATTCCAATTAATCTTACTTCTCGAAAAACATCTTGATAATCAACTGCAAGATTCGTATCTGTTCAGAAAACCAAACTAAGTATCAACATGGTGCAGTTGGAAGAAATAAATATGTCGAATGCTTTGTATCTTGTAATGGAAAAACAATGATTTCACAGCTTGAACAAAATTCCTGCATTTCCTGCTTTGGCCAAAGCAGGAAGCCAGATTATTTCGGTCAAGGCTTCAAAAGAAAAAAAAATGTTATTGTTGCCAATTCTGTAGGGTTTTTTTTATCTACATCATTTGCTTCCGTATTTTAGTTATAAGCTTCCTGTTAAAACTGATACATTTACTACGTGTTTTAGTGATCAATAAGTACATTTTTCATTCACGAAACAGCCCAAATCGTTTCAATAAAAACCTTGCATGATCAGCATTCCAACGAAAGATCAGTCTTAGTGGAACTTTGATACCGTTAATAAAACTTTTACATAAAAGTTCATGGTTTTCTTTTAATATCACATCTAAAACAGTTAAAGTTTAATGCACTAGAATCTACTTTAATTTCTGGTATGTAGAAGTACAAGCTATAAATGCATCATCCAACATATTATTTGTGTTTCGTTAATTTGTCGATGTCATTTTGCAACTATAGTCTATAATGAGAATTTTAAGTCTGTATAACTCTCAAAAATATTCAATTTCCCGTTAAAATATCCCATTAGTTCCGCAAAACTTGTTCATACCGTTGCCGAGTTTTAATATGGATTAGCTACCTTCATTATGGCAAGTTATTTTATCGAAAACTTGTTAAATCACCCATGACAATCGAAATATTTGAATCAATAGATTAGGCAGCACTATGGCAATACTCGCCTGTTTTAAAACCTTTTTAAGCATAATGAACTATATACAAACATTTTAACCTTTTGTCAAAACCCCATGAGTTCATCCACTTTACTTGTCTTGAGGAGAAACTATTTTCACACGGTATCAAAAATTGGACGTCTGAAACATACAGGTAGCTTGACAAAAGAACTTTAAGAACAGATGGTGGATGGTTTAACACCAAAGTAAAACACCAAATTTCTATTAGGTTTATATAGGACTAAACAGGAAAAACCAAAAACGATTTTTCAATTACTTGTTCGAGAAAGCTACACACCTATAATCTGACAGTGGTGCAACTGCGATAAATAATAACATTACTGCCACAGTGACGTAACAGCGAAGTGACAGCAAATTAAGTGTCAGCAGCGTGACAGTGGTGACAGGGTCAGTCCTGTTACAGCGATGGCAATAAAGGTGCTGCAATAACAGCAGCACTGACATCGCTGTGACAGTGACGGCGTTGCGATAGCATTGCTCTGTAACAGCGACGTAAACTGACAACGCTGCAACAGCGATACGAGCTTACAGCCCTGTGACAGCGATGTGCACCGACGCACTGCAACAGCGATGTGAACTGACAGCACTACAACAGCGATGTACGAACTAGTCAAACAGTTATGTGAATTTACGGTGCTGTAACAGCGCTGTCCGTTCGCATTACTGATACAGCGCTGCCTGTGCACATCGCTGTTACAGCGTTGTCAGTTAACGATACTGTCACATCGATGCCCACATTCCTGTAACTGTGCTGCCATCTGCATCACTCTTACTGCACTGTTAACATTACTGTGTCATCGATGTCACCATTAACGCTGTCACAGCGTTGTACGCATTTTTACAGTTACAGCGATGTGCTCTTTTTCACAGTAACAGTATTGTACACACTGCTGTGCAGCTGCTGTACAATTCTTCCTGTGCAGAGAAAGCCATTGCTTTCAACAAGAGTTCGTACATTTTGTGTTTATCTCTTACAAAAATCGCACAAAAACTAACGTTGTCTGGTTCCTGAAAACATTCCGTAAACACAATGTACCGAGCTCCACATGCGACTTAAATAGGACTTAAATGCGACTTGAAAAGGCTTGTCGTTGTCTGATCCGAAAGAATTGTTCCCGAGCTTGAAAATGAGTAGCAAAAAAAATTGAAAATTGAGAAACAACTTTTCAAAATAAAAATTTTGGAAATTACGTAACTTCTTTTTGGACAATACAGCAGGGGTAGTTTATAATAAGAAAATTCTTCTCATCAAGGCAAGCAAATGAAGTGTCACTTTATAATGAGGTTTTGGCCAGTTTTATAGTAACACTCGTATGTAACAAGCTCCGCTTGCGAGATCTCAATACTTCAACCCATTATCCCGTTTGTTGTGTCACTATTTGCAAGACTAGAACTAAGCTTCTCTTGAACAAGTTGAAACTGTCGCAAGTGGACAGTTGATGATAAAGTGCTATCACCCCATTCGCAGGCAAATCTATAAGCAAACATAGCAAATGATGGCTAAAGAACGTGAAGTGCCTTTATCATCATCTACCATCACTCATCAACACCTGTCATCATTTCCGCTGCCGAAAGAAACAAAGTTGAACCAAACGTGATGTGAACACAATAAGTAATTTGTGCTTACTTCTTGTGTGGCACGTAGTCTTGATGGATGACCTTGGGAAAAATATCTCCACTGAACTTAAAACAGTGCATAATCAAATGTTTTGTTCTTATCTGGGCAAGAGTTCAATGGACCTTTGCTACTAAAACAGATTCTCTCTTTTTATCTCCTCAAAAAACATAAAAATGATCACCAGCAATGTTATCAATGTTATCAATGAACATACAGCAGGGGTCCCAACATTAATCTAGTACATGTATACTATTTACAACATCAAAGCAGATTTCTTGTAAGGAACTTGGCAAAGATTTTGAATGTGGGTCAAAAAATAATTAATATTATTTCTTTCCCCAGAAGACAAAAAAGTCTTCAAAAGACAATCAAATTTGCCTTAATCCCCGGGTTTCCAAAAAAAAAATTAGTAGTGAATGAAACTTGACCTGATGAAAAGGAAAACAGTAGCCAAATATACAGAAACACTATCGCATTTTCTTTAAATCAGCTTTACAGTGCATAAAAATAGATATGAATAATTTAAATTGGATTAAGGGGCTAACGAGCTGTTGTACAAGAATTCTGCAATGATTATTAAGGCACTAAGTACCTGTTTGTTGTGAAAAGACAGTAGAAATGCCGACATTGCCCAACAAAACGTTATTCGGAATATTCGAATTCTAGAACGAAGGCATCAAATGATGCAATCTTCAGAATGCATAACATCAACTTTCATAGGTCAACTTCAATACCAGAAAACTATGTTCTTGATGCATGCACCCTTAAGGCTACTATTGTTAACAACTACAACACAAACGTTAGCGATTTTTAACGTTTAAAGTTAAGTACTTGCTTAAATTATTATTTGTTACTGTATTGTCATGTAATCAAAGAGTACTGTTTGTATTAGGATTAATAACTTTCAGAAAACCGTTGAACCAAAAACTCGCTCTACTTTTAAAAAAAACTCGTCAAAACCAGTAGCTGCTAACAACAGTAACCTCTCGGTATAGGGCTGTTTATTATTTATGGGGTATACCGGTTGGAAATACTATACGATGCTTTGAAAAAAATTTTTTCTTAAAGTCATTTGTGGCTTGGAATTCTGTTGGGTTTGAAAAAAAATATAAGGAACTCTAACCGCAATTGTCCAACCGCTATAAAACCCATAAATAACGAACGATCCTTAAGTTCGCAACTGGTCCTCAAGTGATTCAAACCTTGGGAGAGCCTCGCACATCTGTGATAACTTCAGTGAGAAGGTTTGCCTTTGTTCTGATAAACATCTCAATGTGCTTCATCCCTTTGAGATGGAGGTTCTTGGCTGTCACAGTATTAAATTGGCACTTGCACAGCTGGCAGTAAAACTGAACACGGTTCCCATTTGTGATGTTCGTGATGTACTCTGCTCCAATGTCATTTTTAGGTACCACGGAGGGCGCTGGTTGGTCAGGCAAGCCAACACTTTCTGCAGCATTTGGGTGCAGATGGGTACCGTGCTGCTGTTGTTGTTCCGCACTTTTCTGTACTGGTGCGGACACTTTAAATTTAGGCTTCTTCAGAATAGATCTGAGGGGTTTGGGCTCTTCCGCTGAGGCGGCTGGACTGAGAGAGCCCCCCAGCAACTCAGCCTCGTCAAATTCTGGCTCCGGTTCTTCTTGTTGTCCCTCTCGTTGTGCTTGATAACTGTCATAATGGCCATAAAAGCCTTCATCCTGCTGAGCTGCGTATTCTCCTTGAAACGCTACGTCATGGTAGGGCTTTTGCCCGGTCTCCATGGGTTCTATTGGTTGCTCCACGAGGTACTGTTCATTATATGTGTGTTCGTTTTGCTCATTGACAGCAGAGTGTTCATCTCCCTCGTAGCCATAGTGCAAGTCACCCTCCTGCGGTTCAGCATACTCCCCTTCATACCCTGCCCACTCTTGTCCCTCGTAGTACTGCTGCTCGTCTGTGGGGTTCTGCCAGTATTCCTGACCGACTGCCTCGCCCTCGTACCCAGCGGCACTGTAGTCTTGTCCCTCGGTGCGATACTCATGCTCATGCTCATAGTAACCTTGTTCTTCTACTCCAGACTCACCAGTATTCCACTCCGCACTTTCATCATAGGCAACAACCTGGTCGCTGCCAAATGCATCCCCTTCAGGGTCCTGCTGGTAGTATTCCTCAGTCCACTGGTACTGCTCAGAGTACTCCCCCTCGTGGGGTTGCTCTCCACCCTCTTCAGTATAGTATTCCGCATGTCCTTCCTGGGTTTCCCCATAGTACTGGTCTCCTTCGGCATTCTCCTGGTAGTAATAACCGTCCTCATCGTACTCACCCGTACCGTACCACTCCCCCTCATCAGCTGCAGCACTGTCCCAAGTGGCAGCAGCCTCTGGGTACGTTTCATCAGCAACAGGAGTTTCTGCTCCTTCGACTTGCTGCTGCTGCTCCTGCAGCAGCACATCCCTGGATTGCTGCGGCACGTTCCCTGCATGCTGCAGCACATCTCTGACATGCTGCTTGACGTTTTGGTGGGACGTGTCTGTCTGTTTCAGCATTACATCTTCAACAGTTGTCTTTGGTGCTTCAACCCATTCTTCTTCTTCCTCCTCTTGTTTTTCTCTTTGTTTCTTTTCCTTTCTTCTTGCTCTTTCTTTTCTAGTTTCATCACCTACAAAACAATATCCACCATAGAGGCAAATCTGTTAGTGTCAAACTCAAAAACACATAACCTTAATGAAAATTACTTTGCGTAACTAATGTTAACCATATAATAGGTGTCATCATCATCATCATCATCATCATCATCATCATCATCGTCATAATAATAATAATAATAATAATAATAATAACAATAATAATATTATTATTATTATTATTATTATTATTATTATTATTATTATCATCATCATCACCACCATCACCATCATCATCATTATCAGGGTTCACTTCTTCAAGTTAAAGAACTTTTTAACGATTTTGAAGGACCATATGTGATATTTCTAAGGTCCTTGCAACAAGGCAATGATCATTTCTCCTTGGGAAAGTTAACATTTTCGTTTTCAGAAATTGCATTTCAATCAGAGTTGCGATTAGCCTGTAGGATTTTCACGGTTGTTGGGAACCTAAATGTGTTCAGACTTCATAAGGACTGTTTATAGTTCTCACTAGTTTTCATCGACTGAAGTAACCTCAAGTTCAGGGCCAGCAGCTCAAACAGCAATCAATCACCTTTGCCTGACGCGGTCAAAACATGAACATGCACCAGTTTGGAAGTCTGGAAGAGGACATATAAACTACTCCTGATGGATCTCCATCAATTAACTTTGTTACAAATTTAATCCCCATATGAAAAACTCCCCAAACAATTTTTTTTCAGCTTCCCTTGAAGAACCGAGTTGTCGCGAACCAACTGTAGTCCTGAAACAGCTTGATTAAGATTTGAGAAACTGGGCCTGAACAGTATGTTTGGGAATTTCAGAATTGTAATTGATAAAGTAGAGACTTGAAAAATCTGAAAACTAAAATATAAACCTGGTGATGGATCTCTTCTCTTTACAGATGATCCTATGTGTGCGCTGTCCTTCCTCTGATCCTTGGCGGACTTCTCTACTCTTCGTTCTCTTCCACGTTCATCCCTTTTTGAATCCCTCTCAGTGTTTTCGTCTTTGTTTTTATTGGATTTTTCTTTTCTTTTCTCTCTTTCCTTTTCTTTTTCTCTTTGTCCTCTGTTGGAGCTCCTCGAGTCCTTCTGCACAACAATCCTTTTCGGGGAGCGACTTTTCTCTTCAATTGACTCTCCTTGCTTTGCTGGCCTCTGCAAGTCTTTTCTTGTTTCTTCTCTACCATACATTTGATCAACGTTTCTCGCACGTCTGGATTCAGTTTGTTTTGCCTGCTGTGCAGTGTATGGTCCGTATGTTTCCTCTCTGGATGTTTTCTCCTGAATTCTCTTCTTCTCAACACTATCACCTGTTTGATCTTGTGCTTTTCTCTTCCTGCTTGGTGGCAGAACAACTCTGGAGTGCTTGCCATTTTCATTCTTACTACTTGACACCTCGCTATTCTCATAACCACTACTTTGACTGTTGTCTGTTGTACTCGCCATTTTTTCCATAGGTCCTTCTGGGAAAATTTTTTCTACTGCTGCTGGTACAACTGGCTGGTTTAACCCAACAGAAACTGAACCAGGAGTTTTTCCTTGAGGTTTTTCAATATTGTCCTCATCATCGTCAGTGAAACATTTCAAAACTGGTTGAGGGCGTCTTACCTTTCCATCTAACATCTTCATCTGAAAAGGTCTGGGGACAAAGTCAGCAGGCTTCATGAACTTTGATCCCTTGGGCGGTGCATTCATGACAGCTCTACCTCGTCCAGCAGCTCCAGGATTGGCTACAGCACTAGTCTGTACACCTTGTGTATACTGCACAAATGTTCCCCGGCCACGGCCACGGCCCCGGCCAACTACCCCGGGTATCATCACAGGAATGGAGTTGCCTGACTGAGCAGTTGCTGGCAGTTGTTTTTTAGCATCCCTTGAAGTCGAAGGGTCTGGTTTCTCGAGCTTTTCTTTCTGGGCATGAAAATAGCCTTTCTTGAAATCACTCTCTTTGGTCTTGCCTTCTTTACTTTTCTCTTTTTCCTGCCTATCAAAACTTGCTCTTGAGTCTTTAGCATCCATCTTTCCCTTCTCCCTTTCGTGCTTCTGCAGCATGCCACCTTCCTTACTGCTCGAGTCTTTGGACCTTACACTGCGGTTGGAACCTCTGTCTGTGCTGACGCTTCTTCGATCTCTTTCCTTAGAAGATGGTGTCCTTTCCAGTTTCCTAGCATCCGACTCTTTCTCTGATTTTTTACTTTTAATAATTTTCTCTCTGCTCCTGCAACAAGAACATACATGTAACTTCAAGAAAAAGGGTATAAATTTAGAAACGTTTGCATAATATAAAAACTTGGGTGCAGGGTGTTCACAAACATGTTCCATACATTGGACAATCTGAGTAAATGCAAACAGAGCATTTGACACTTGGAGGTTGGTACTGTATGACTCATGAACAACTGCAAATGACTCGTGAGCAAAATATTAAAAGTGATCAAAAATTTTCTAACTGACTGTTTTTCCTTTTCTTGTCTGTATAACTCATTCATTTCTTTCTAATTTTCTGTGAAGGTGTGTGAAAATAAAAAACTACGAAGATTAATTTTAAAGCCATATTAAGATTGAAATAATTCACACTTCCTTGTTTACATTATCTAGAAAACCCCAACATTGAGCTTTGGACATTCTGTTTTCTAATGAAGATCTGGGAAAGTGGCCAGCAGATTGCATTCCCACGTGAAGTCACCGTATTCTGTAATTAAGTCTTGTGTTTGTAAGTTCTCTATTATTGGTGAAACTCCCTAAAACTACCTGGGATACTCTACGGCCAAATGTAAGGAACTTCAAGGACTCACCCTGCAACTCTACACCAATAAAATCCCTGCTAAGGCTATAACAACATTCTTATTGAGGATAACAAAAACTCTCAAAATCTAAGGGAAAACAGCTGTTTGTAGAACTTGAACAAAAGTATTGCAGTGCCCGGTTTGACAACGTCACAAAATGTATTAGACTTAAGAGACTTTAAACCATGGCTAGTATATTTCATGTCAGGAATGGTAACAACTCAAGAGCTCCCTCACACAGTACAGAAAGACAAGGTGGAATGTTACTTCACAATAGTTGCCTAAGGGAAGAAAGAATGATTAAGAGCATAGTATTAGCAAGCATACCAGAATTTTTACCTGCTTCGTGATTTCCTGCTGCCGCTGGAGCTTCTTGATCTCCTCCTACTCCTGTTCTTTGGGCTGCGTGATCTCCTGCTGCCTGTCTCTTGCGATTTCTTCTGTCCTCTGGAGTCAGATCTGCCAGAGTTTACAGTGCTTGTACTACTGCTCCTTTTCCCTCCTTCACTTAGTTTGTGACTGTTTTTCTTTACTGGCCTGCGACCAGATCTTTCACTTGAGCTGCTTCTGCTGCGACTCAAAGATCTTGAGCTTCCACTGTAACTTCTACTTCTCTTGGCTTTTTTGTCTTTGTACTTCTTTCCTGTACTTTCATTGATCCTCTTGATTCCTTTGGAGTTTCTGTCACTGGACATCGCCGAGGACTTCTCTCTGGCATAGATATCAGCAATTTGCTTTGAACTTACCACTGTCTTTGAGGGCCTTTCTTGCTTTCCTTGTGGCTCGGTTTGTTTATATTTATCAGCATTAGATCCTCTGTATTCTCGCACTGACACGCTCCCGTGTTGTCTCTCCTGTGCTGCCACTTCACTCCTTTTTATTGTTACATTAATATTTGTGAGGGCAGTGAGTTCAGCTTCATCCAATCGTCTCCCAAATTTCTCCCTTAGGATCTCTTCCTGTTCCTCAAGGTAAGTCTTTGTGACATTAGTCATGGCAGTTCTGCGTTCATAGTCTTCTACTCTCTTCATTTCCTCAGGGGTGACATCTGGTGGCCAGTGCGAGCCATCACTGGGAGTCATGTACTGTGATCTACTTTATGAGTTTCAAAACAAAATGAATCAAAAAAAGTTGAAGTAAACTCAAGTAACATCTTGTTTGATGTAAGTGACCTGCCTAAATCCACAAGTAACATGAATGAAACCAGTGTGGTGCAAAGTTTGCCCTGGCCAACCCCTCCACACCTAAAACAATGTCTTTCAACATGCTCCATTAAAACTTTTACACCCCTTCCTATGTTACAGTCTCTCTACATCATTCAGTTCACCCCTTAAACCTGTCATTTAATTACACCCTTACAACATTGTCAATCTTACACTCCTGCCTCCACACCAATCTCAAACCAACATCAAACCCCATCACAACTGCACCCAAACGTTTCCTTACTACACCTACTCTTATCTTTTTCATTCTCATTTTGTCATCTCTCTTGTCCTATTCCTTCAACCTTGGCCCCACCTCTCCACCCTTGATAC
>JAOBYE010059566.1:0-21447 GCA_025403585.1 Parazoanthus swiftii
ATCTATCTATCTATCTATCTATCTATCTATCTATCTATCTATCTATCTATCTATCTATCTATCTATCTATCTATCCTGCGGAGGAGGCTAATTGGATACCAAAGTACTGAAACGGTTTAGCTTTTACGTGATATGATGGGTTTGTACGTGAGTTAACTCACCGCAAGTTTTTCAAATCCTCGTTCAATCCCGGACTTTCATTCGATTTACGAAGGCGCCTTTGTCGATACCTCAAAGACCCTTATACGATATAACGTCTCAAAACTTTAAATAAAATATAAATATCATTTTTAAGAAATGTTAATAAAAAAAAGAATAAAAAAAACATTTTGAACTCATTCGTGAAAGGTATACGTAAGGTCTTTATATAAGTAGTTGCCTTGTAAAAAGCATCTGCTGTTTCGATCTTTCCAACACTAACTGGAAGAATATTCGGATTGTTTCCAAAGTATTTAAACGATGCAGCCACATGAAAGGCCTGCCATTCAAAGAATACGAGTAGTGTACAGGTTAATTAAAGTAAGTTTCTTCAGTGAGCTCTAAGATTATGGAAAGGTTTGCACAGTTGAGGAAGCTCTTCTATGAAAGCAGGAGCACAACAACAACAGCAATAAAAAGTAGTTTGAAAGGAAGTTACAGAATACGGAACTTGACAAGATTTAGAAAACTGTGAAATCAATCGGCGGGGAGCAGCGTTCCGAACACGCTTAGGTTTCTGCTTGAGATACCTGAGATACAAAACATGCCTAAAATTAAATAGGAGAGACAGGGACAGAAGCGAAAAGCATTCACTTACAGACAAAATTTTGACAGATGATATATATGATTGAGATACGTATACTAATATGGGAGATATTGGGTTTCGATTGTAAGTGCTTTTCAAAAGCATGTTATGGTTATTTCGGAAAAAAGCGGAATATTCCAATATGGGGAGGAATAGTTTCAATTATTTAAAGGAAACATAATGCGCTTATGCAGGGCAAAAACATGTTTAACTGAGCAGAGAAATTAGTAGTTGTTCGAAAGCCGCTAATTTCGTCAACTCCAGTCAGACAGCTATCATGCGCTGTGACCAGTTTAGCTTCAGTTTCATAGTCTAAACAAAAACTTTATAACTTTCCGACATAATTGCGCAATTCGCAATTATTTTTCATCTTCTGGCTCAAAAACTTAATTCCATGTTAATCCATTCATGTCAAGAATTGATTAAAAAATTGCATATATCGATTACTAAGTCAGTGATTTCTTTCCCTGTAAGCAGCAGTTGGTCAGAGCAAATCTTATTAAACATCAATATTTAATATAAACAAAAGCTGGTGACCTTTGGAGTTGTCCATAAGATTAAACTGAGCGGAACGTTAGTTCAGCTATAGCGAATTGCTTATCTTAAGTCACAACAAAATAATCACCTCATAAAAACACACAGCAAGCGATTTTTTACTGACAAAATAAATCTATTTCAGTTGAAGTGGTTTCTAGCTTTGCAGGCAGCGAGCAAAGTAGGAGTCTGAACACACACTTAGTGGATTAATTTATAATGCATGGTTAAGTTAAAGTGTTTCAGCGGTTGCCGCGGTCGTGGTACAGCGACCTGATGAAATAAGCAGCACGAGGCACATATTAAGTTTGGAAAGGTTTAGAATACGGGGCACTTGAAGGTAGCGACACCTCGAATGCCTTGGCAACATGATACTACCACTGACTAACCTTTTCAGCATACAACACAAAAGCAAGATGAATCCCCTGCTCAACTGATCTTAAAAGGTTTCAGTTCGGTGTCATCAGCTGACTTGTTCTTGTTTGGGGACGCTACTCAGGAACTGAAACACGCTGCTACTAGAACCACTTCACTGGCCACTGCATGCAGGAAGACAATCCAGTATAAACACGTCTTAGATGTGAATTTTTCTTTATGTGCAGGACGGTTGTTTCCGCATATTGTCACCAAAACTAACCTTTTAAGGGGTAGTAATCGAAAGCTGAACAAAATGCAAAATACTGTCGTTTCAGCGGATTTGTTTAGAAAAGGTAACAAATGGGTGTAAGGGGCACGACAAGACGCATGCTGTTAAGATTGATAGCTCATCAGTTTGTGACTTTGCTGTTTGTTGTGTGACGTGCGCTTCGTTTGACCCAATGGGATCAAAATCCATTCCAAATTGTGTCGTTATCACATGTCGAGTTTGAAAATGAATTGATGCTTGAGTAAACTCTCGTCAAATGCAAGTGAATTTGAAGCTTTGAGCGCTGGTTAAAATCCAAAATGCTTTATGAGGAACATTATTATCTTCTTTTTTTGCTAGAAATGACACCTAAAAAATAGTTCCTTTTACGCTCCAGATGTGGTTTTTGTCTGTTCAGAGAACAGATAAAGGGCAAAATGAAAGTCAAATGGTCAAAAGCTTGTTGCTTGGTAAAAGGAACTAATTTATTAACAGTTTTCAAATACACCTGATAAGAGATCAGGCCATTTGTTATCGTCCGGGCAGGTAGGAAAAGATAGAGAGGAGGGAGGCCGGGAAGGGTCTGGATGTGGGAGGGGGGAAGGGGGAGGGGGGAAGGAAGGCAGGAGGAAGCCGAATTCGCGAACTCATTCCAGGCTTAAACATCTGTGCCTCGAAACATTGAAGAAAATGTAAGAAAAAAAGCGTAAAAACTAATACAACTTGCAGCTAGCCTCCCCGCACCCTATTGTTCTGCTTCGCCCGAATTTACCTGACCATAAATGTTCCGTTTTTTGGCTCTGCCATAGAGCATTAACTTATCATAATGAGCACTGGTTATCCTCTCAAGGGAAAGCATTGTTGTATAAATATCTTTCTTTACTTAATTATTTAGAAAAATATCTCGTAGCTTGATTCGTTCATGTCATTTATCTACTTTTGTACATTTTTCTTTAAATTAGCAACTAGATACAAGAACAAAGAACTTCCGATCTTCCATAGTTTTCTTTTAATTCCAAATCGATTGTAATCATGGCTTTTATTGCATTGTGTCTAATCATAAGCTCCTAGTTGGTACTGATCGGGAAAGTGTCGTATGACTTGGACAGCACCACGGTCAGTTTCCTTCTTTCACCTGTAGGCTATATTTGGCTGCTAATACTCTGCCCTTGACTTAATTTGTCGCCTAAGGGTTCGATCCTGAGACTTATATGCTTATTGTAGTGGTGTTAGATTTATAAAAGTATTTGTTCGTTCAGACCCAAAACTTTTCTTCGTGGCTCGACTTGTATCCTCAAAGGACAACGAACGATCTTCTCTTGGCGTCACTTTATGCCTTAAAACCTGTCTAAATCGGTTATTCCGGTAAGCATAGAGTAAAGGGTTCAAAAAAGAGTTCACTGTGTATAATACAACAGGTAGCGGGCCAACCAACACCTCTCGTGTGATGACACTGAGGTTCTTGAACGCTGGAGTCAGCATCCATAGCAAGCCGCTGATCGTTGGGAAGAAAAAGAAAATCATATTACTAAAAACTAAAACTGCAATTCGCCTGGCTAAAACTCCGTCCCGTTTAATGCCAACTTGGCTTCCGGAGTTACGGACATAGATAAATATACGTATGTAAAGCGGGATTGTTAATATGTACAACACAACCCCAAGTAAAGTAATACCAACACTATAAAAAAATATCGAAGTAACTTTTCTTGAAGGCTGAATTGGAAGGCAAAATGTGTTGGTACTATATGAACCGATGCCAACTAATGGCAATACAGCTACTACAACCGCAGAAATCCATGATACCGCTAGGTAAACAATGGCCTTTTTGCAGTTAATTCGCCTGTTGGGTACTAAACCATATAAGATAACAATGTATCTCTCAAACGTTAGCAGAAATGACGTGGCTATAGTCATGAACTCCCCGACTACCCATATAAATCCAAGAAAAAGACATAAAGAAACTAGGACCTTGCTTTCAAACTCTGAGTATGTTAGCACTCTCCGGGATATGGCTATACCAAGCCCGTATATCCCTACAAGAATATCGCTTAAGGCGAGATTAGCAATAAATAACATGGTTACATTCTCCCGCAGACATTTAGATGATAGAGTAAGTAATACTACAATACTGTTGAGGAAAACATCAAAACTTCCAAAGACGTAGATGGAATTAAGCACATCATTATCAGTATCCCAGCAGCGATGGATTTTAGTGACTTGTATTTCTGAGTTGTAGCATGTTTTGCTCCTGTAAAGACACTGAGAAGTAAAGTTGTATGATGCATATTCTTTAGTTTCTTTTCCAACTGAGTATTTAAGTCCGCGGCACCATCCTCCGTGTATGACGTAATCTCCCTTTGACAACTTCACTGTGTCATCGGTGAAGTTTTTTGTTAAAGAGCAGTTTTCGCAACCTCGACTCCAGGTGACGCCCCTTATTTCTTTGAGCATGCGCAGTTCTAGCAGTTGCCTGTTTGGTTGCCACTGTTTGTTATTCGTCAGATCAATCAACTGTAAGCTTGGTATTTCGTCTATTATGTTCCCTTCCCACCAAAGTATGTTATTCAGGCTCAAATCTCTGACGAAATAAAAACAGCGATTAAGTTTTCCATTGTCATCACTAACAGTCCAAGTCACACACCCAGACCTAATGAGCAATGAAAATGTGTGATGAAGGTAAACAAGCACAAATAATGCGAGCTCGGGGACTAAATGTTCTCGGCAATTTAACTCTACCCTACACGAATAGAGAGTGTCCGCACCAATTTCAAACCAGCAGTCTAAAGTCTTGTGTCTTTTTCTAGAATTTACTAAGGAAAAATTTTATTGTAAAAGTTTTGTTCTCTTAATCAATGTAATTCCATAGCAACCAGTCACTGAGTGACGTATTAGCAGGGATTTTCCTATTTTTCTAAATACTTCTCTTAATGTAAATGTTATGATTATTTTCTGAAATTGTAGCTTTCACTAATTAAAGTTCATTTCAACAGTTTTCCACTAATTTTGAGCCAAATACTAGTTTTTCGAAATGAAAAGTCCAAGATGGCGGCTTAGGCGGCCACCATAGGATCAAAAACGGTGGCTTGCCGGTGGCTTTACGAAGTTATATGACGACGTCATATTACGTCATTGTAACATTTGCTTCACAACAACTTCGTGACCAGATCCATTTCTCTATGGAAGAAAATGATTGGTAGAAAAGTGTGCCAGCATTGTACGCTTCTAGTTTATGGGTTTCTGATATAATAAAACGTAAGAATTATGTTCTTTTACTTACAAGAAATGAAGGCTGTCCAGACCGCGAAAACCATTTTCCTCGATAAAACGAATTTTATTACGTGCGAGGGATCTGCTCAAAAAATAAAACAACGCTGTTTAGTTTGTTCAGGAATAATAAAACTTCTAAAATGGTCGTATTCTTTATAATAACTTTATCATTTATCTTAAAAGTTATTGCTCGAACTAAGCATAATGGTATGTAAAGGGACGTTAATTCTCTTCCTTCTCCCTGTCACATGGTTTAATTAATGTTCTAGTTTTTGTTCTTGTCCTCTTCTGTGATATTTACACCGTTATAAAACAATAAAACACGAAATAAAACAGAAATAGAAACAAAATCCAGAGATAAAACGTGTGCAATATATAGAAAATCTGAAACTTTTGATTGGTTTTGCCACAGATTTGTCCTGAAAATGTATGTTAAGATGTATAAGTTATCCCTATTACCAGACACCATGGCCTCCACTACCTGTTCTTCCTATGAGGGAAAGGTACATTTAACCCTTAATCTGCCAAGGGGTTCGGAGGAAGGGCCATGTCGACATATCCCATACGGATTTCGACTTAAAACTTGTTATTTTGAAGCCGTCAAACTGAAAAAATTAAGACCTGCTACGTTGTGGAGAAATGTATAATGTTTTACTAGGATAACCAGATTGTTTAACAAAAAAAATAATGGTTTAGAAACTAGAAACAAAAAAAATTGTCTCACTCATCTACTAGGATGAAACTATGTAAGATCAATTGATACTTACAGATTGATCAAATTGCTAAAACCAGTAAAAACGTTTTTGCTCACAATTGCAGCTCCACTTTCGGACAGATCTCTGCGAATGAACAAATGTGCGTCTTTGTAAGCAAAATAACTCACTTAACAAAGGATGGTATTCATATCTAAACTGACTTTTCTGAAAAATCCCAATAAAATATTCAGAAAGAAAATTCTTCCAGTAAAAACATACACGCCCAAGCTCACGCATAAACAGCCAGGCATTGTCCACTATGAGATAATGAAACTATTGTACAAGCCGCTTCCCACGAAAATGGACGCTTGTAAACGTAATCGCCCTTGTTAGAGCTCAATAGAACTTGGACAGTTAACCATCAATAACTGATATTTTATAAGAACGCACAGTCTATTAACTGAGTGCAGTTTTTTTCTGCCGACTTGAGGAAGCCGCAAAGCAAAACCAGTCGGAGAAGTACAAAAGGAATATTGATGTGGCGCAAGGGCCTTCATTTTGTTGTTTATCTTTTTACTCACACCGTGCCATATAATGCACAGTGCTTCACTTCGGTGGAACATACGTCGGAGCCACGGGCTTACTTTCTCAAATACATTCGGGATCCAAGGCTGACGGAACCGATTACGAGGTTAACTGGCCAAGTGTCAAGGAAGCGAGAGCTTACAAGAGCGGGGGCAACATTGTAAATCTGTAACCATTGCGAAAAAAATGCATTTTAAATGACGCGAAGGGATCGGCTTTAAACAAAAGATCCGATTTGTTGGCCAATTGTCGACGCTAAAACAATATTTTTGCTGCTAACGACAAACCACCAAAACTGAATATTTTTAGTTGCATGTCTGCATGTTGAATGGCAGCGTAGCTAACCGTGGAAGTCCAGTTACCGAGATTAATAAAAATTATATAATTTAGCGATTTCTTACGCATTTTTTATGGTGTGTATATGTACTCGGTCTGCGTTATATATGTTAATACAAAAGGTGCAGTACGAAAGGGTGCCGTGGCTAATTACAAATTTTTCAAAAGAAACTTGTTTGCATGTCTTCAATTTCTGCCTAAGACCTCTGGTCTAAATAGACCTTGTTCGTGCGTAAAACGAGTTGGACTTGATTTATCTTTTCATTGAAAAGCGGTCCAATTTCACGTTGAGTTCAATGAGCAACGTGGAAGACAATGTTGAATCTTGAGGAATACATGAATGAAATTGTATAAAATTTATAAAATATTTATCAATGTTACACAGATTTATCCATTCTTTTTGGATACTTTCAAGATATATCATGGATACATACATACATACTTACATATATACATATAATATACATACATACATACATACATACACACACATACATACATACATACATACATACATACATATATACATACGCACATACACACACTTGCACCAACTTACTAAACACGGATTGGTACAGAACAAGGTAATAATTTTCGTATCATATAAATTGACTCAATGACAATGACTTACAAACTTAGAACTTTCTCTGGATGGCTGATAGCATGTTGCACCCTTAGGCTGACTGATTTACAACGGGCTGCAATATGCAAATGGCCATTCCTGGTGCAGTTACAGATCGGTGCCAAGCAGGAGAAACTTTCGTTGTTTACACTTGTATGTCCTCTCAGCCCCTCGACACAACTGCATTTTCCACGAAAACACTTCAAAGTTTCCGTCGATGAACAGTTTCTTGCTGTTATTCGACAGGCCGGAAAGAGAATAACCATTAAGTAGACAACAACAGCAAAGGTGCCCATGGGTCTGCAGAGAAGAGCATTGATCTTAAAATCTTTTGTGTACCATTAATTCGTTTATGAAAGACCACTAACAAAACTGGTAACATAAAGATTGATGAGTGTTTCTGTATGCCGTTGAACACAATTTTTTTTTACTGCATGATTTGTATAGAAATCAGCTCACTATGAGGTCAAAAATCGTTTGGTTTTTAAAAACTCATATTCTCTCAGAGACGTTGTTACGTAAGATTGATAAGCTTCGCGAAATCGTATAACTATCAGCACCTGAACTTTAAATTAAGTCTTTTTACTTTTAGACTTCCTTTTTGGTTGCCTTGGTAAGTTGTATTATGCAATTTGCTGGTAAAGAGTATATAGTCAGGTATCTGACGGTAATTATTCGTTCTCGATGCAATAACACATCACAGCAAACAGAAGGAAATGATGTTTACAATTTTAGTTCACAATAACATGCGCTACTAATTTACATAAAAGTCTCTGGTAATACATAAATTCTCTTGGATGTGGTTGTATGATTTGATAAAGATTAAGTTTACAGAACAAAAAACCAAAGCGGACATATAACCGGCTTATTAATATGGGTGGTTGTGAATAAATGGGTATTTGAGCCAAAAGCTTATTGCACTGGATGCGCTATAATTGGATTTTCATCCAGTTCGGACCATTGTCGCCCGCCAACCAGCACGTGATGTTTAACTTCAAGTCTCAGCAGCTCCCCTTTCAAAACTATGAAAGATGTACAATTTGTACACTTTTTGCTTTGATTTGATAGAGCATCTAATCTTTTTGCCTAAGAATATGGCATGTAAACAACTCAATCGTCAGACATCTGACGCTAATTATTGCGCTAATTATGATCTTAAGGCATAGGTTTCTTTTAATCTTCGGCTTCGCAGTTTTGGTTTTGCAAAACTACGATTATTTTGTCAACGTTGTCAAAATGGATTTGAAAAATAATTTTCTTGAAAGATGATTAAAGATAAACTGGAGGAAGAAAATGTTTTCGTTTCTTAAGATAAGCGGCCAAACAGAAACAAATGGAGAGGTGTTTCGGTTACCTAACAATTTTTGTCCGATTTGGAAAAAATAGAATGTATAATTTCAATTTGTATTTGAATGTTCTGCGTTAAAAATTAATGGATTTTAACATCTAAACTTATTTCGCCAAGACAAAAATATAATATAAATATAATAATATATATTAATATAGAAAACTCTAGTCTCGAATTCAATTCAAAAAGCATAAACCTGAAAAAACATCTAGTTCATGCTATCTAGACTTTCTTAGAACAGTTGCATCTTTATCAAGTGTAATATCATCGAATAAAAGCTGATACAGTTAACTTTTCAGTTTGAACAGGGACACTTTTACTAAGATGGAAACAGCTGAAACCTAAATTTGCCAAATATTGTCAAAGTACAAAACACGTAGTTGTTTTAACCTGTCCTAATGTGCCGGATTGCGTTTCTCAGAAAATGATTAAGACGGGGAACAAACAGGAACAAAAAAAACAAGGAGAGGTTCAAATGAACGGTAACTATTAAACTCATACTT
Organism: Parazoanthus swiftii; assembly: GCA_025403585.1. Classification (NCBI taxonomy): domain Eukaryota; kingdom Metazoa; phylum Cnidaria; class Anthozoa; order Zoantharia; family Parazoanthidae; genus Parazoanthus; species Parazoanthus swiftii. The sequence continues at coordinate 9,300 of JAOBYE010059566.1, forward strand.
AAAACGTAGAGTTTTTAACTTAGAACGATGAATGAGCATTGTACAATGTAAAAAGCAAAAAAGGGGCTGCATAGACTTGTTTAGACTTTGAACCCTAATTACCACAGCGCCAAACTTGCAATATTTCTAAAATAAATTATTGTGGTTTTACGTAATTTTCACTGAGCAAATTCCCAACTAAGTTACTGAACTCCCAAGGGTTTAGTGTTTTCACTGATTAAGGTCGGTACACAGGTAAATTCCACTGTCTATCCTTGTATTAGTTATTGAACCAACTTTCCTAGTCAGAAAGTTGAGTCTTTTTTTAATATTGCTTTTCTTATTTTTCTACAGGCTTAAAAAAAAAACATAACAGATGGTTCAACAAAACAACAACAGGATTCTGAAATCAAATCATAAGAAGTTTTTCAGGCTGATAAATAAGCGTAGTCACAATCTGTATTCATGTAACAACAATAGTTACAGTTTTTTGAAATTGGTTTTGAAAAACCAAATTTTATGAACAATAAAACAACCTTGACACAAAGCGGTGTTCTTCTTTTTTCCGCTCATAGTAGTAATGATATAAGAGTAGAACAATTTTACATATGAAAGTCTTTCTAGAATAATCAAAACTGGTCCAACTGTTCTCTTTGATGTAACCCCTGATTGATATTTTGATAAGATAACGCTAAATTATGTCTTTGATCGTGTTTTGTGATAGTCAAGGTTTTATGTTTACCATAAACTCACTTAATGCTTTGCTGCGCCCACTTTCAGTTAAATTGTGTAAATCACATGTCGTGAATTCTTGCAGAACTAATCATTTTACCGTGTAAATCAATTGACGAACACATAATTGTTTTCTGAACGAAATTTCAGAATTTTGAGTTTGAAGTTTAACGACGGTCGAGGCATTTTATGTAGTTATGTTTATGAGCGCAAAAGCGAAATTAAAATGAAAGTCTGAAGCATTTATTTTTTCTTCTTTATTAAGCAAATCCTTCCTGTGATTGGAAGTAAATTTTGTCAACTTAGCCGTTAAAAGCAAAATCCATCTTACCAAAAGCTATCATTTCAAATGGCATACATTTTAAGAGCTTTTTTGGCATTATCTCTTTACACAGCCTTTACAACTTTGTCATATTTGCCAAACATTCGCCGACGTTAACGAATAGATAGGTTGAACTCAAATATGCAAGTTAAATAGAAGCAAAAAGTGAAAAAAATGCTTTATTCGTCAAGATTTCTGGCTCTAGTTTGAAGAAGTGACTTATATAAGTAAACGTAAGTTACGTGGTTTGTCATGGAAAAGCTGTATTTAAACCAGAACAGCTTTAGCAAGCGCTACCAACGAACTCTTCACAACATTTTAGGAGTGACTCATGCAAAAAAATATATTTAATTGAAAATAATGTAATATACTTTATATTTCGCAAGAAACTTTGCCAAAAATGTAGTATTTTCATCATATTACCATGATAGACATAACATTTGCAATAACAAAAAATGACCTTTAGGTCCACGTATGAGTTGGCTGTCTACTTAAAATGTGGCATTCGATTGTAAGTTATTGGCTTCAAATATATGCAGTCCTGTGTTCTTAAACAAAAAATGTCTTGCTTTAAATTGAAGTCTTACTTTCGAAATTGTGAGAAGGTATATGCTACTGTTTTTTTTTCGACATTTAGAACAAAGGCTCAACTTTTTTGACAATGCTTACCTTTCTTGCTCCGGGTCGAGGCAAAGGCTTTACTCCGCTTTTGCTTTGGGTAAGATATAAACAACTCCCTTTGGCTCTAAAGTTGGGTGCACACACCGTCAGATTTGACAACGCTGTCGCAAAACAACTCGTACTTTTAGCCTAGCTTTGACATTGAGGCGCCACTAAAGTTATACGCTATATGCGTAAAGGCACCAATTTCCGGGAGTTTTAAATCAATTCAACTCGCTAACAACGAATTACCAAATTTGGAATTTTGTCTCAGGGCCATGACAACGAACATGAAAGAGACAACCGTGGGTGTATAAGATGTTTGACAGTTTTATTACTCAAACTGACTCTGATAATCCAGTGCATGCAATAATGCAACGCTGGTTAGAGATAAAAAGAAAGTGGCAAAGCAAATTAATACATACTTTATTTATTTTTTCATTCGCGATTGTTATAAAGCAACTTTCGATTGGTTAAACCATGAAATTTCTGAATATTACAGACTATAAAAACTTCAACGACATGTAAACAACATCTGTTCTAGTCTACAACTAACAAAAAATCTTTTGTCAATACCCATTTTTTCCTATTGCAAACTCAGTTTACTAGATCCGTTTCCTCTGGGGATTATAAGTGATGTTTGTGTTGAATTAATATTGTGCTAGATTTGATCAACAAATGGCTTGTAGCCCCAAACTAGCCGAAATTAATTGAATTTGCATTTACAAAACGTGTATTTGTCATCAAAGATCTCAACTGACAATAAAGACCTCAACTGACAATCACGAAATTTCTCAAGTTAATGAAAATTCTTTTTTGGGCGTATTCGTAGATGAACACCTCACTTGGAGGCCGAATTTCACTTGTATATTTATCAATTAAATTTTCATTTCGATAATCCCGTGGGCGCATCATCAGCAGCCATCTGAGCTCGGACCAAGGTTGTTATCATTAATTTTAATATACTTTTAAAGTTTCATAAGCTGAAAACACTTGCAAGAATTTACGAAAATTTCCTGTTGGGTATATTAATATAGTTAAAGGAAATAAATACCAACACATCGCTTAACAACTTGGAATATTCATCTTTCTTTCGAAAAAATGCCTGACTGCTTATTTAGACTAAAACAGCCCCAACCTATTTTCGCTTTGTAGTTATTGTCCACCAGCTTTCAACCTGACTCAAAGAGGGCTGGGTCAGTTTGACATCAAAAACTTTTCAACACAATGCAACCTGAGCCTTTTTTTTAAAATCAGAAACTTGTCTATAAGCGAAACTCCCTTGAAAGATTTCAAATCCTACCCCCCCCGAAAGTTACTATGCCATGCATCAATATGACGTCACAGGTGTTGCGCGAGTGTTTTTCACTTTCAATTGTCAAACTTCGAAGCTTTTCTAATAAATGTGTATTTAAAAATGCAGACAAAGCAGAAAAATGATTTGATTACCTTTAATTGCATTTAATGTAAGGAATTTAATACGAAATACCAGTGTTACTGTTTGTGAGTTAATGCAAGGTTTGAACCGGTTGAAATTGACCTAAAACTTATAATTATATTGTCACTTTGTTTAAAATCGGACTTTGTTTATCGATGTATAACATTTGTTTAATGTTTTTAGCAACCAAAAACCCTTATAAACTGGGCAAGTTTTATTAAAATACTAGATTTTGACCTTTTGTCTTTTATACTGGTGTTAGTTGTATCAAAGTGTTTTTTCGTTCAGTAATTCTTCTTGAAGTGGTTCCACTTTGGTTGTTTGAGTACATTATGTTATTATCTTTTTGTGGAAAACATTTTCCCTTTAAAACCTGTCTAAACCGGTCATTCCGGTAAGCATAAAGTAAAGGGTTCACCAAAGAGTTCACTGTGTACAATACAACAGGTAACGAACCAATCAACACCTCTCGCGTGGTGACACTGAGGTTTTTGAACGCTGGAGTCAACATCCATAGCAAGCCGTTGATTGTCGGGATGAAAAAGAAAATCATGTTACTAAAAACTATAAGTGCAATTCGTCTAGCTAAAACTCCGTCCCGTTTTATGCCAACTTGACTTCCTGAGTTGCGGACGTAGATAAATATCCGTATGTATAGTGGGATTGTTAACATGTACAACACAACTCCAAGTAAAGTTAAACCAAGGCTGTATGCAAATATCGATGGATTATCTCTTGAAGGTTGAATAGGTAAACAGAACGTGTTAGTACTGTAGGAGCCAATTCCAGTTAATGGTAACATAGCTACTACTACAGCGAGAACCCACGATACAATTAAGTATGTAACACCTTTTCTACAATTAATGCGCTTGCTTGGCAACAAACCGTGAATAATTACAGTGTACCTCTCAAATGTTAAAAGCACTGAAGTGACTATAGTCATAAATGCGCCAACTACCCAAAGACATCCTAAGAGAGGACAGAACGATCTTAAAACATTGCTTTCAAACTCTGAGTATGTTAGCACTCTGCGGGATATTGTTATGCTAAGGCCGTATAAGCCTACAAGAACATCACTTAAAGCGAGATTTGCGATAAATAACATGGTAACATTTTCTCGTAGACACTTAGATGATAAAGTTAGTATCACTACAATACTGTTTAAAACAACATCCAAACTTCCAAAGAAATAGATGGAATTGAGCACATCGTTATCAGTATCCCAACATCGGTGTATTTTTGTGACTTGGATTTCTGAGTTGTAGCATGCGTCGCTCTTGTAACACTGAGAAGAGAAGTTAAAAGCAGCATGTTCCCTGGTGCTTTTGCCAATGGAGTATTTTAATCCGCGGCACCATCCACCGTGCATAACATAGCTTTTCCTTCTCATCTTATACATCTCACTACTAAAGTTTTTAGTTAAAGTGCAGTTTTTGCAACTTTGACTCCAAGTAACGCCTTTGATCTCTCTAAGCTTGCTCAGGTTAAGAAGTCTTTTGTCCGGATTCCATTTGCTATTTCCTGTCAGATCAATCGACCGTAACGAAGGTATTTGACTTCTTACATCTCCTTCCCACCACTGAATGTTGTTTAAGCTGAGATCTCTAATAATGAAAAACACAACATTCAAACGTACAAGTTTTTTTATAAGCAATGGCAGGTGCAGTAGTAGTAGTAGTGGTAGTAGTAGTAGAAGTAGTAGTGATAGTAATAGTATTAGTAGTATTAGTAGTAATAGTAGTAGTAGTAGTAGTAGTAGTAGTAATAGTAGTAGTTGTAGTAGTAGAATAGTAATAGTAGTATAGTAGTAGTAGTGGTGGTAGCAATAGTAGTAGTAGTAGTAGTAGTAGTAGTAGTAGTAGTAATAGATGTAGTAGTAGTAAGAGTAGTAGTAGTAGTAATAGTAGTAGTTGTAGTAGTAGAATAGTAATAGTAGTAGTAGTAGTAGTAGCAGTGAAAGTAGTAGTGTATACATAGTAGTAGTAACAGCAGTAGTACTTGCAGTGAAGTAGTAGTATATACCTAGTAGTAGTAACTGTACTTAGGTAGCTGTGTAGTTGTTGATGGAAGAGTGCCATATTTTATTCACTCACAAGAATTGAAGTTTGAAAAGTCCTCGGAAACCTTTCTCTTCGATGAAGCGGATGTTGTTTTCTGCAAGGGATCTGTCAAAGAACAAAAAAACAACATCAACAACATATTTTGGATCTGTCGGCCAACTAACAACTGTTGTATTTCTGTAACAAGTAAAAAACTCAACACATCGTTGCATAAAGAAAGTGCCTGTTACGTACATTTTTGTTGCAAGGCCAACGTTTTGTTAAATGGCCACTAAATCCTATAACACTTGTTTTCCTGCTTAAAACTATTAATTAAGAAGTCACTACAAGACTTAAAAATTTAAAACAGGCATTTTTCTCAAAATATTTTGACCCAGCTTAGTTAAAAGTTACAAAGTTACAGTAAACTGTTATTCGGCCGCATGATTGTCTAAATTCCAGCCTACTTTAAAATGAGATTTTTTTCAAGCTTTAAAGACAAAAACCGGACGAAACTGTCATCTTCTGGTTCAACCTTTTTTACCAGGATAAAAAGCTTATCCACTAAGTATTGTGTGCGAGCTAGATTATGAATTATTTGAAAAATGTAAGCTTTTAAAGTATATTGGCTCTCCAAACATTTTCTTCTGTAGTGGAAAATTTGTTTAAGAAGCCAAAACTTACAAGTTTAATAAGTTGCTAAAACCTGAAAAAGCGTTGTTGCTTACAAATGTTGCTCCACTTGCAGAAAGATCTCTGTAAGTGAAAAGAAATACAAGTGAGTCTTTCAATCAGATAGATAGATAGATAGATAGATAGATAGATAGATAGATAGATAGATAGATAGATAGATAGATAGATAAAAAAGTGAACATCAGGGGTAGATCAAGAAACGTCGGAAAAAGAGGATTCGAACCCGCACGTCTGGAAAGGGGTGGGGAGGAGGTGGGAGTGGCATCTTTGCTTAAAAACAAAACTTAGTGTTTTTCTTAGAGAAAAGTTACAAAATTTCGCACGAAATTAAGGGGGAGACTCAAGCCCCTGCCGGCCCCTCCCCTAAATCCGCCCTGACAAGGAAAGCAGTTGTTATTTATGCTGGTGTTATACATATTTTCTGCATGATTCCTTACAGAGTAATAATCTTTTCAAGATGGCTGATAAATCTTTGAACTTTCAGACTGCTTTCTTGGCAATGAGCTGCGAATTGGTGACGCCCAATGACAGTGCAATTGCATATCGGGTACAAACAAGAAAAGCTGTTATTGCTTGTACTTGTAGATCTCTTATCACGATGGTCTGTTCTACCAATGAATGTCACGGCATCCGTTGATGAACATTTAGTTGTTGAAGTTGAGCCCACCAATAGTACTAGGAGCTTGCAGAGTGTAAGAGACAAAAGTTGCATCTAAAAATAAAAAAAAAATGCAATTACTATACGTTACTGCAGATTATAGTTCACTAAAGCGAAGAGGGCAAAAATGATGTCTTAATCACAAGCTTAAGTAGACCGAGGTTCCCTAATGCTATAGATATCTTTGGTCCTATTACCTATAATTTGTTGCAAGTGAGCGGGCTAGTTTTCCACGCTACTTCGTACATAGATAATCATGAGCGCAAACAGCATAAATGTTTCTACATTGTTTTGAGTAAAATGCTTCCAAAAGAAAAATACGGTAAGTACAACAACTGACAAGGCATGCAAAAATCTATAGTTTGACATCGCATGATAGGGTAATATACACTTAAGACTATTCGATCAGTAGGCTATACCGTCAAATATGTTTTGAACCCAACCAATCCCAACCAACCACTTAATACTGATAATAGCAAGCAACCTCTTTCACAGGCTCTGTCCCCTACTGAGAGAAAAATCCTGATTGGGTCTGGTCACGTGGCACACGCAATCTGGGTGCTAATAAATAAAATAAAAGTGGAAGATACACTTAAGGTCGATTCTTGTTCTTATTTAGAAAAGTTTAGATAGGAAAAGATATCAAAGTCATCAAAACAAACGTACATACACGTTTTTTTGTTACCACCCAGAATCTGGGTATCACGTGACCAGACGTAACCAGGGTCTTTCTCTTAGGAGAGGGAAGGAATGAGGTTGAATAGCAAAACGTAGAGGCAGTATAGTTGGGAAATCAACAAATAAACTGAAGAATTTGTGTGTAGCAAAACCTGTAACCAGTAAACTCCAAGATTTTTTATGTACACGTCAAACATAAGCACAGCCAGTGATGGTGCCTTAACAAAGTTGATATATCTTAAATACTAAAATAGTTTTAATATGTGGGAAACTAGAAGTAGCTTACAGTATCAAACAGAAGTTCTTTTTTTATGAGATGAGTGAAATTTAATCAACATTTTTCTTATTTGATGCTGCGATCAGTTGATTAATAAAATATGACTGAACAAATGAAATGCGGAAACAATATTCAAATCCACGCTACCTAGTACAAATAATGGAAAGCAAAGATGTCAATAAATGGTGAGCAATTTAAGCACTCAAACAAAAAAAGAAAAAAGTTATTAAATGTACGAGCCGACAAAATCCCAATCAAGTATCAAAATTCATTTCACTTTTTATATTCAATCAGTGTTTCTGCCGTCTGAAAATTTGCAATTTTTGTTATATATTAAATCCTCCAATTTTTTTAAAACTGGAGAGTTGTTTTCGGTTTCGCTGCAAATGCAAAGCGCAGATGATCAGAGTTTGAAATCGAATGTTTTTTAAGCAACGTGCAACTACGAATGAGAATTTGATATATGACTTTTCCGCCTTCTCTTCTCAAGAAAACAACAGTTTGTCCTTTTGCATATGGAAGTAGCATTTGTTAATATCATAAGCTAAAGGACTAGAAGCAAATAATATAATGTCAAAAGTAATATATTGAGTGCATATCATTTTTAACGTCGTCCATTATGTAATTTACAGTTCAGCTGTCCTTATCAATCATATGTAAAGTGAAGGAAAACAATATACGATGAAGAGGAAGTATATTGACGAGTCGTGAAATTTGTTCGAGTTTTTCTGTTACCCCCGTAGTTCGAGAGTTGAAAAATGATGTTACCTTCACAGTTCATGTGTAGAAACTCAAAATAAAACAAGGCTTCTTACACCCTTCTCTTTGAAAAGCACAATGACGTGCATCCGATGTTGCTAAATTGTCTATTTCTTAACCATTTAAACTTTCAAAAAGGACAGTATGTAACTAACTTTAGTAGACGCGACTAACAAACTGTTTCCTACTCAGTAGTTGTTCTAATAAAATGTAACTACTGCTTAAGTGAAGATTACCTGAGAACATTGCGTTTTTCTTTTGTTCTTTTTCTCCTGCGAAACCTAACAGTATGCAGAATTGTGACTGATATTTGAAGTCAGACAAACTAGTTCTAAAACAAACTCTTTTTAGATTCAAAACAATAACTATTTGACAAAAAAACAAAAATGACTAGTTTTTCTTACCACTCTCTTTTTGTTGGAATATATAGTCCTCCTAAAATATTGCTTGACGTTTCGAAAGCGTGCAGATGCGTTTCCCTCCCTAGCTAGAGAATCTTAACCGTTACATTCTCGAAAAGAGCTTTGATTTCTTCCTGAATTCAAACAAATGCCTGTTTCACTTTATTCCTGTCAGTTCAAATGTACTGTACCCCGTATGATAAGTGCGATATTTCAGAAACCACTCGGGGGTTTTGAACGGCTGTCAATCAAAGAAAGAGTTTCTGCTAAGAGTCTATATTATCTGTCCTATGTTGATAGTATCTGTCAACTTGAAACCGCTATAGAAAACGCAAACAAACCAACGCAATTTCCGCCTTTTATTGTTGACCACTATCTTTAAACTTACCGCCGTCAGCTGTCAGCTTATGAACCACTGAACGACAAATAATATTTACCTTTGTGTTTACAAAAAGAATATATCATTTTTTTCTTAAGTGAAAGATTTAGGCAGAAAGAAAATGTAATATTACACAATCAGTATTTTATTTTTAAGAGTTTTTAACAAAGCAACTTTAAAACATGTTGTATCAAAAGCAAGATCGTTAGTCCAGTTTTATTTTGCAGTTCTTGTTTATAAAGAGAAAATTAAACACATGAGGCTTGCTCCCTCGCTATAGTTATTGTCTCTGGTGTAACATAAGCAGTCAGTCTCGCTCTCCGAGCAAAGCGAGGACAAGAGCTGTGAAACTAAATTCTTATAATTTTAGAACTGATGCTTTTGATTCCGCTTAACTGGATTATATTTTCCTGTCGTGAGTCACCACAAGCATCTTGAGTAGCTAAGGGTTGTTTTTTATATATATTCTAACAACAGCTTTACAAGAACGCCCAGACTGAGATTTTTCCGTAAATTAAAAAAAGGCTAAAAACATTCTCAGGCTGAAGTTTGTAATTTCAGTATTTTATTTAATGAACTGTCCACATATGCATTTCTAAAGTTCGCTGTTACTTTTTCACCAAAATTGAAGTTTTCTTTTAAACGGTAATACGAAATAAATTTATATAATGTTAAACATAACGGTTTCCAACAGTAGACGCGTGTATATTTCGTTAAAAAAAACTCAACTTGTCAACAAAGTTATTGCTTAGTAAAAGGTTTGAACCCAGGAGTATCAGTATTTCGTATGGTGTGATCGTCCGGGTGTGAGTAGTTCTCAGAAGAACTGTTTTTGGTGACTGACGTTTCGACTACCTGTGCGGAAGTCATCTTCAGAGTCAAGATCATCTTCAATTGACTCTGAAGATGACTTCCGCACAGGTAGTCGAAACGTCAGTCACCAAAAACAGTTCTTCTGAGAACTACTCTCACCCGGACGATCGCACCATACGAAATAAAGTTATTGCTGTTGCGCACGAAGTACATAGAGCTTACTTGCACTGACAGCGTACAGGCTCATATTCTCAGTTTTACTGTTTCGTTTTCTACATCTAATTCAGTGTGTGGAATATTTTGAAAACACCAACAGTTTAAGAACAATTTGTCAAAATATTAAGAACAGGTTAAATGTTTAGCCAAAACTTACTGGTTCTTAGAAAAAACAACGTGTAAATCAACTGTGCTAAAATTATTTTTTTTAACATTTTCTGAATGTCGGACATATAAAACTACAAAATATCTTGTCGACCGGACGTCCTTGAATAAGATATTGCCATGTTACTCGAATTCATTTTTCAAAAAGTTAAGTATTAACTGAATTTTGGACATAAACACAAAATCAGTTATTAGGTATGACAACAGACGACAGTTTAGTTCAGGTTTGTAAGTATATTTATGAGTCCAAAACAATCAAATTTTCATTATTTTATGAATTTTTTGTTACAACATCTACTTTTTACATTTTAGGGCGACTCGTTGCAAAACATTTTAATGTATAGAAATTTGGGATTATTAGTAGCTGGAACGACGTCCTTTGTTAACTTAGACACGAGGCGTCTTTGTAAAACTAGCTTGACGTGAATCTGTGTCAGCATACTATAAATACATCCCAGTGAAACTAAACTTTTTACTCGGTATAATAAAGCTAATGTGAAAAATGTTTAGAAAAAAAATTATGCTGCGGTAGTTTGTTGTTTTCTGCTGAGATATACTTAATCAGGCTGAATACGTTAAAACGGATTTTGCTCGAGTCGCAACGCAAACAAGCTAGTGTCAGCGATGGTATTTACCCATATCAAATTCTCAAAAAAATGTATGAAACCACAAACTGGCTAGGACATTTTAGTATTCTTGTTTGGTTTCTTGTTTGTTTGTTTGTTTGAATTCAAAATTTGGTAAGAAAAGTGGTATATTGTCCATTTTCTATTTTAAAAGCGATGTTACACGGTAGACGATTTTCGCTCAACATTGCTGCTTTAGAATTGAGATCGTCTAACATGGCGTATTGTTGCGAATTGTGACGCTACTTCGCTCTTTTGAGCGGTTCAAAAACTTACAGCATTGTTGTCTTGTAGCCCGGCACAAAACTCGTTCGTTTTACCCTATTAAACTACATTGGTTTCTCGCACAACAATGTTGCGTTATTAAAAAATCGTACCGTGAAACATGATCGCCTTAAAAGAAGCTATAACTACGTTACCAGCACTTACAGTTTAAACAAGTTCCAAAAGCCGTTAAATCTTCGTTCCTCCTCTCAATAACTGCTCTACTGTCAGATCTTTTGAACTAAACAAACATGTATTATCATCAATACAGTCGGCCAAACGTCAAACCACCTTAACGTAAACTTGCACAGATGGTGGCTGCTGGACGACTGGTGGCTGCAAGTGAATTCACAGCTTCTCTCTTATTGGTGCAATGTATATCTTTTGTTCAACGAACCAATCAAATCTCAAATTTCTCATTTGTCCTGAGAGACCATCTGTCGGTCACGTTCGTGAGAAGTTTTATTCATGAGGCTGCCAACAAACGTATTTAACAGAAAACTTAAAAAGTATGGTTTGTTTTTTTGCCAAATTTGGACAAGAAATGTCAAAAAAGGAAAGCCTTCGAAACATCTGGGCATAAATCATATTTTTGTTTGGATGAATGCGAGAAAAAACATTTCCTATCTAAAATGTAAATAACAGGGACTGACTATTTGTAGCCTTGATTGTATGTTAAGATATTACCTCCCTTTGTAAAGATTTAGCTACATGTATTAATTTCATATCCCGGTCGGAAAAAATTGCAGTTGTACTTTTTTTGGAAATTGTTGTTATAAAAATAGCAGTGGTTCGTAATGAAGTCATACCTCAAAAGTTAATCAATACGTTGATACGCTTAATGCATCATAAAGAAACATGATTAATATTCTACAAAACCACGCCAGCGATTTCCGTTCAAGCGCGTATTTAATTTTTAATGGCATTCTAGACCTAATTTGCTGTCTTGCTTTGATGAACGGCACATTATGCCATATACTCCTTTAACGAAAACGAGAAACCAAACTTACTGGAATTGTTTTAGAAATCACAGGCTTGGCAAGCTCTGC
>JAOBYE010059677.1:2443-17944 GCA_025403585.1 Parazoanthus swiftii
GCTTAGTTTTATGTCAGTAAAGCTTCCAGCAACTTAACAAAGATAAAACTTAGATTTGCATCTGAATGGTGGCTGTTTATAGATATTGTATCTTAAAGCTTAGTTTTATGTCAGTAAAGCTTCCAGCAACTTAACAAAGATAAAACTTAGATTTGCATCTGAATGGTGGCTGTTCATAGATATTGTATCTTAAAGCTTAGTTTTATGTCAGTAAAGCTTCCAGCAAGCACAAAACCACGAAAGCGCCTTTTTAAAAAGTTTTAAGTACGGACTGCCATCGTAGTTTTTAGTTAAATTACTCCCACATTTAAGTAACTTCCACAATAATACAAAAGAAAATGTAACATCGTATTAAATATATTACAAACTTAAGGTGGGAGTTGATAAGGAAATTGTACTGTAGATCGAAGTGCTTGATGTCCAGAACTTTGAACAAAGCCACATTACAAGTTGTTGCAAGTGGGAGCGAGCTACTAAGCTAAAAATCTCTTTTAAACATTCAGTACGAGCCAAGGGATAATCATAAATCCACTGGCCAGCAGCGAAGCATATTGAAAATTTCTCAGTGCCACAGCTTCAATAGTGAGCTAAATTTACTTGCTGCAAATTTGTTGTACAGACTCTTCAATGCCTACGATTACCAAACATGCACTGACCCTGCCAGATTTGACAAACTCCTCCCCTGCTAGTCGATTTCTACCAGCATAGCAGGTGGTGATAAGATCAGCCACGCCACATGATTCATAAAAGGTTTCTATATTTACTCCTTCGTAAAATGTCTGTGCAAACTGGATCATTTCCTTCAGACCAATGCGAATTATGGCAGCCTTGGTGTTGTCTCCATACCTGGGTAGGAAGAAGTATGATAAAGATGCATTCCATTTCATCTCGTGGAAGTGGGGATGAAAGAAAGGTTTTCTCGTGGAATTTTTGCCTGTAATTTCTTAATTTCGCATTTCCCACTCTTTTCACTTACCTTCACAGTCAGAAATATATTAAGTTATATTCCCGAATGTGCATACAATGTGTGCTCAATAAAAAACATTTTTATGGAATAAATTACTTGCCTGTAAGCCTAGTTCTTGCTGTTTTCACAGTTGGGTATAAAATGTTGCATTTTACGATTTGCTGCAAATCCAACTATTTGAAGTGTTCTTCAAATCACAGAGTTCAAGACATAAAAGCTAAGTGTGGACAGCGTACTGGTAGGCTTTTGATTTAAATGTTTTAACCTTTTTTTATTTTAAAACATTGGTTGATTGATTTTTTAGCGTCTACAAGTGCGGATCCAAATATTCAGAAATAATTTACAATTTGGTAGAAGGTGTACAAAGGAACATAATTATTTATAAATTTATTTAAATTGCAAGTGTTGCTGTGAAATTGAAAAGGTACTACATACAAAAAAGCTATTACCTGATACTGATTGGAAAGGTAACTTACTTTTTCTCATTGAAACATCTCCAAAAATTATTTGTGGCCACGTTTCCAAAACAAGGGGCTATATGTATTTAACATTGTGATTGTCTTCTGCTACTAATGACTTAAATGCAGACTTGCAGGAGGTTGAAATCATTTTAACTGCTTTTTGTTTCGTTTTTCTGGGTTCTTTCCTTAGTTTGTAAAATGAAAAAGAAAGAAGAGATGAAAAGGAAAAACTGATTTATGAGAGGCATTCAGAAACTCTTGGTGGGACCTTCAGGACTTTTTTTCAGTTCCATTGCCATTGGGTTAACTTAATTGGTGTTTACATACTGTAGAAACTATCCTCCAAAACCAAGGTCTGTCGGGGAGGAGAATCTTCAGTCCTGGGGTTTATTTCTCACTCTAACCTTATTCTCTTTTCTCCTAGTATTGTAAGTACCACAAGGTTTGAACACACACACATGACTCCTAAATTCTGTAACTTCTCCATAACCTTCTTATTTGAAAAATGTTCCAAAAGTTATCGATTGATCATGAATCTGTTTGCCACAATTTGACAATATAACAGACTTTGTAACTTTATTCACAAACATGTCCCTTTTAATTTTTCCATGTTTCCAGACCTGAATTTTGAAATGTTGAAACTCCATAACTTTCCCTGTGAACCCTGATCCCACTCAACTGTCCAGTGGACAGCCCCAAGGTTATGAGTTCTCATGTGTAGAAATATGTATCAAAAATGAAAACAAAAGTCAAGATCTGGCATATGTATTTAATCCCAGAGCAAAAAAATGTAACTAGTCAGACAACTGGATGTCCTAAATCTTCTTACCCAAGAGCATCTACAATACCAGATCCTACAGCAACAGCATTCTGCAAGAGAGTAAAGGAATTAATATAGGGAACTCCTACTTGCAACAGTGGATGTGCAATACATGTTACTCCAACTCTAAGCACAACAAGCCCTAGTAGCTTTAATTAGTTTATAAATTAAAATTAAAATTTGTGCTTCTTCAACTTCCTGCATGCTTTCAGTAACACATAAAGACATGGCAAACAATTTCTATTTCTTCAATTGAAAATACAATGGACAAGTTTACTTACATGTACTATGGCAACATTAACGCTAACATGTACAAGTATATACATTGAACTTTACAAGTTGTATTCCATGTTTAGGGGGGTTTTTCAAGTCATTATTAGGATGATTTAAGGTCAAGTAAAATGGTCAGTGGCAGGTGAAAGTATTATTCACTGCTTAATATACTCTTGGCTACCCCTGCTAAAACAATCAGAATAGTTAATATATTACAATGGTTTTTTTCTTGTGATACAGCATACAGTAGTCCACTTTGCTGACTATGATTGTACTCATAGAAAACATTAGCTTATGTTTTAATTGCCAATAAAAATATATATTAAATTATATACTGTCTATTAAATTTACTATGTTATGTAATGTACAAATGTATATAATATATTAAATATTATTAATATTATATACTGTTTATAATAATTGAATGTTACTCTCACTGGACCCCTTTATGATATCAATAACACCAGTCATTCTCACCTTAAGTGCTCCACAAAGTTCCACAGTATCAGCATCTTTAACAACAGCAATCTTAAAGAACTGTGTATGGAAGAGTTCTTTGAGTATGGGGCCATGCTCATCATTACGAGACCCTGCAAAGAGACAATATTGGTTCTAACTTACTGTACCACATGAATATGAACTTAAAAAAACACTTGATGTGCATTCCCAAGTACATTGTGTATAATCATATAAGAATTGTATACTACTGTGCCACATGTAGTTCATTCAGGGGCTACTAACAATAACAGACTGTAAACTAAAATTTTTGGAATCATGCAAAAACAAACTATAGCTGCAACTACTTTGATTCAAAAATTGAAAAAACCAAAAGTCATTTCCTTTCAAAACTCAATGAGTTCTCAAGCCTTAGTTTGAAGACAAACAAAAGTTCACAGTCCTACATGTGTATTACCTTATATTTTTATTGGTAAGCAGTACAGTAAAACCCCATTAATATGGTCACCAATGGGCCATAAAAAATTGGCCATATTAAGGGGATAGGGTCAAATTTCATAACTGGTTGTATTATCTGATTTTTAAAGAAAACGATATGATATGTAACAGACACTTCCAATCAAGAAAGAATATCAT
Source organism: Parazoanthus swiftii (assembly GCA_025403585.1). Lineage (NCBI taxonomy): Eukaryota > Metazoa > Cnidaria > Anthozoa > Zoantharia > Parazoanthidae > Parazoanthus > Parazoanthus swiftii. The sequence continues at coordinate 6,057 of JAOBYE010059677.1, forward strand.
TATTGTTGGTCAAGATTTATTTTTGATTGACACTTTGGCTTCTCTGTCCTTTCTACAGAATGCAGAGTCAAGTGCTTTGATTTGAGTGGCCACACTAATGAGGAATCTACAAAACTGTTGGGATTTCAGAGTGTGGCCAATGGTCATATGAACAGGGTGGATACATACTCTGGGTTTTCTTGTAAGAAAATATTTGGGCATTTTGCCAGGCCAAAATAAAGTGGTTGCAATAATAATAAGGCGACCATATTAACGAGGCGGCCAAAAGGTGAGGTTCCACTGTGCATGTATGCAATAATGGAAGAAGATCTATATTCATAGTAATTATTGAACAGCATTCCAGATACCAATAGTTGCCTCTCCAAATAATTCCTTGGCCACTTCTTTCGCCAGATTAGCACCCATCAGAACACTCACGTCAGGGATGCCAAGAGTATCTCTGATGATGTTGGACACAAGGTTGAGTCCAGTTGCGGCATGATCCAGACCCTGCAATAACACAACACAAAACAAAGTGGTCAGTTTACAACTACATGTACAAGTAACTGAGTGCACTACACAGTCATACTTATGATAGATACAGGTATAAACTTTTAAGCTTAAACTCCAAACTTTGAAACTTTAAAATTTTAAACTTTAGTTAATGTCTTTGCGGTGGAAGTGATTGCCAATTCTCCCAAGCCAGTGACTTATGTTTAATCACTCGATGGCACAGACTTTGGTCTGAAAGTCGATTTTGTGGAGAGAGAAAAACCCTTTTTCCAACAAATCTCGGCCCACATGTGATGCCAAGGACTTGTTATTGGGTCCACGGAGGTGGGAGGCAAGAGCACTATTCACTTGGCCACTCCAACTCCCCTAATATACAGTGTAAGACTGTAATTTTTTCAAGACAGTGCTTAACTCAAAGTTTTACATAATTATTTAATACTGAATAACTTGGTACATCTACAAGTCATGTACTCATTCACACAATTATATACAACTCACAGAGATTAACTGTTAATAATGAGCATGTGTGGTGACAGAATGTACTATTAATAACTTTTTTATGGTAGGGCACTCAGTTCTGTTTTCCTTTAATTATAATAACAAAGTACGAGGTGGCAGACATAATTATGCGATATAACATGTACACTTTGTTTATTTTGGTGTTATTAAGAAGTTTTAAAATCAAATATGCTACATTGTGTACATGGACCCGTCACATTTTGAACTAAAATAAGTTCATTGTATAGTGCCTGTCTTTGAGACTATCAATTTCCTAAAGTTAGAGTTTTCTTATGAATTCAGCTACAGTTGTGTATCATTTATAAAAAGTGAACCTCAAAGCATCACACTGGCTTTTTACTTGAAAATGAACACAAATTCACTGGTGAAAACACTGGTGACAACAGCAATCCAATAATGACAGCTATGCATTCTGTAAAGCAGGAGAAATGACAGTAAAATTTCATGGTTACTTGCCCTGACACTAGCTTGTCGCTTCAGGGCTGCAGCCCTGACGACACTCTCAGCACGGTGTAATTTCCATGTCATAAGATCTATGCCTTCAGCATCAATAGACATGTATCTGCAGGGAATACCAAACTGCCAAACACAAGACATGTTCCAGGTCAGGATTAAGTACTAAATTCACTGAAAATGTTCCTTTTAGGCACATTGCATTCACTGCACAATATAAAGTTTAAAAAGGTATTGTGATAAAGGAAGACAGTGTGATGCTTCCAGATTCATAATAATATATATTTATATTTAATTAGTAGAATTATACTGTCAGGTCATTGATAAATTTGAATGTACACTATACTGTACATCATGTACTAATTATTCAATTATTTTGTCCCCGCGCCACAAGGGGACACTCCAATATAATTAAGACAGGGAGAAGCAAAGGATTCTTTGGTGGTTCAAAAGCAGTGCGAATAACAGAGACAGGATCTATATGTACATGCTTAGGACTAAGTACAAGGAGACTGAAAATATTACATCATTCTATTAATTTTATTAATAACAGTAGAATATAATTTATTAAACTTAATAAATATACTGTAGGGGCTTTCATTGTACAGGAAAAAGGAAAAACTTATAAACATCTCTGTCAGTGTATTAATCTTAGGTATAGTGCTTTATTTTGATTTCAAATACATGTATCTGTCTTGAAGTCTTTAAGATTTAGAGAAAATTTGTACATAAAAACAATAACCTTAGTTTCTTCTTATTTCTACCATAATGATTGCACACATTTGGCACTATTTGCATCTTATTTTGATATTAATGAAGCCATAGTTCAAACACAAGTGACTCATTTATTAATGTTGAGATGCAAAAAGATCAGTTACGACTGGTAGTAGCAAATTAATTACTAGGCAGATATTTAAAAAAATATTAAAAATAAGCATTCTAAACCTAAAATAAAAACCACTTAGCTTGTGGGAACGTACAGTTTAGTTTAGATAAATTACATATAAATATAATTACAGTATTGGACTTCATATTATCAGACACTGGTTGTTCTTACCTTGATAAGTGAAATTGCTATCACATCAGGCTTGATATGGTCCTTTAGTTCAAGGCAAATCCTCTTCACAAACTGTTTATTTCCAGAAGAAAAAGTTAACACTGACATGTAACTCTTGCTATTTCAGAGCACCAGTCTAAGAGTTTACTCTTAAAGATCCATTTCTTGTCAGTCACTACTATAAACGCATGCATGTGCACAGACATTCCAACCTCAAATACCCTGGAACTTGGAGGTTCTGAAAATGAACTAGAACAACTATGAGATTTGTGCCTCTAACCTTAAGAATTACATATTAATTACACATATCAAAAAGTACAAAATTTACAAAGTTAAATGTTAAATGCAAGTTCCAAGGATATACATGTATTGACCAGCTTTGATGCCCACAATTATTGGTCCAAAACCAACCCAAGTACTAAACAAACTGTATGGAACATGCATTTGTCAATAAATTGATTCCTGTAAGACTTAGTGATCCAACCATGAACTGAAACCCAAAAATTACCTTATGGTGAAACCACAATGATCAGATTTGGAAACTCTGCACACATTCATGTTTTAGAATTACAAATAATACTAACAGTCTTGTCTAATAACATTGTAAGCTTTTCCAATGCATTATAGTTACTGTATGAACTACGAAATAATTGAGTCAACTCTTCAAAATTTACCAAAAGCCAAAGTTCTGTGAAATATCAAAAGCTGATCTGTTTTAATTAATGTTTTTGTCTAGAGTAATGCATAACTTCAGATTAGGTTTCTGAACCTTTGACTAGTATCATGGATAAAATTCCAAAAACTTGTGTTGCAGCTAAAACATCTGACTTTGTACATTGTCCATATGATATACCAATTACTAGTATACCAACTAAAATTAAATTGTTCTGTAACCAATGCTTAGAAACATAATCCAGGGCTTAGTGTAAGCTATTGGTTATCCACTTTTTCTTCCTCATTCCAACAACTTATTTTCTTTTTTAACTCTCCTTTATTTTCCCTTTCAGTTAGCAAAGTTAAGTTTGCCATGCAAACTACCACTGACCTGATGTGGCACGACAAACACCAAAATTCCAGCATCCTTGGCAGCCTCAGCAACGTCTGGTAGTGCTATCTGGTAATCAAATATAGTAACAAAAACAGAGCAGAATGATGAATTTCTGATTTGACTAGCTTTCTCATCTGCTTAATATGCACCACCTTCAGAAAACAGTCACCACCAATACCAGCTGTCTATCTACAGTCTGTCTGACCTACTAAGGCTTTACAAATTTTTTGCAGAATACCCTGCCACAACATCTGTTAATAGTGAAGTCAAGTGTGAGAGGTATGCAGACCATTATTATTATAACAAGTGGCAGGGTTTTCTGCATGAAAGCTTTAAGAGAAAGTGAAGCTTTGCTTAGCACTGCTGCCTTAAAAATGTCAACAAACCAGATTTATCTGTTTACAAAGTGCAATCTATTTAATATATGTCGCAGTAGTACATCATTCTATACTTGGCAAAGGTTGCCCATTTCGCTAGCCAGGGAGGCATTTTGTACAAGGAAACACTCGTGACTGCTATGCAAGATCAACGTCCGCCTACTACTGAACAAAACTATGAATATGATTATATATGCACAAGCGTCTCTTCGCCTTGGGGTTAGCTAAAATTAGAACACAATATAAATTTATGTGCAAGCTTCTGACTTAATAAGAGATCACAGAATATTCAAACTATTTTCGGTATTTTTCTCATTTCAAGGTTACAATCGCAAAGCACAGAATTCCGTTAGGCACAGACGCAAAACCGGTATGTTTATTTACTTACAACGTTCTCCGGTATTTTGAAACCCGGCAAGTACTTCACATTTTCATGCTCCGTGTTGATGATGTCTGTGAGCTTCTTACCATCCAGAATTTCTTCATAAACATACATCGTCACTTGCTCTTGGAAAAGGTCAGGGTGATCTTTCACATTTGCTCCAACAATACGAGCAATGGCCGAGCCCCTGTGTGTATTTTTTGCAAAAATGTCCGTTAGGAAATGGAAATTGATCATCCCCAGAAATCTACGCTTTGTGCTATCAATGCAGCTTACCAGTTTCCTGAGCCGATTATAGCAACTTTCCTTGGTTGAGACATTGTTACTGTACGCTACTGAACATACAGTATGCAAGATATTATCCTTTTCCGTTAAAAGACCACTCTACATTTCCAATTATAGTAATCAAAAGAGACAAGACCCTTTCACTTGTGTTTGTTTTGGGAAGGTACCTTCCCATCAGCCTCTGCGGGGGAAAAGTTCATTCATTACCAGGCTTTTCGCCTTAATTATTTGCGGCTGCAGGCTTTAACCAACTACTAAACTAGTGTAGCTACCCTGCAAGTAGCCCTGTTTGCCCCCTTATTTGTTAAAAAGGAGCTATTGCCTTGATGTGCATATCTTAAAAACCTCAAATAGCAAGCTTATGTTGTTTATCTTATCACGGACTGCTTCGTATCCACAAAGGCTTTCAGTAAATAGGCTAGCGCTGCGTGGGAAAAAAGTGGGCAGCGTAAACGTCTTCCCTATCCCTAAGGGTTGCCGTTCTTTCTGAAGTGCCTGTGGGCAAAAGACTAAGGCCGCCAATAGGAATTACGCGTGTTCTTTGAATACCGTTAGACTCGATAAAGATTTTTTTTGACCAGAATGTAAAACAAGGAAAGAAATATGTGACAGAATCGTATGAGTTTTTTGCCATCTTGAAACTGCTTTTTGATTGGTTTAATGATAGGTGCTCAGTGAAACACGTTTACCAATACCAGCAACATTACTAGTTGTTTTGCGCTCGAGGTAATCGATAAATCGATGTAGCTAGTGTACAATCAGGTGAAAACAGAGCTAACTTTAATTATTGTTAATTAATCAGTATTTCATCTGAGCAGATCGGCTTTCCGGCCTGCCATTTCCCTTCAAGTGTTAGCTGAACGGTGAGCCTGTTTCGCAGAGCAAACAACCTGGGAATGAAGTTCCCTATTGTCAAAACTGACTGTACCGAAGAAGATGGTGGCTGTACATTTTACCACAATAACTGGCATTTGCAAACCTAACACAGCCAGTAAGCATAGAGAAAGGCCGTATACTTTTGCGATATTCATCCCTGCACAGTAACAACAATGTGTATACTTGGTTTGAAATTTTATACTTTTTCTAAGCGTTTTTACGACCACTTTGAGGATTTTCGCTTGCTAAGAGTAAGGGCCGGTAAATGTAACAAGCACTGCCATTTTGGCACTATCTATCAGCATCCGTTCCACCGCTGGTCGATTGGTTTATAGTTTCGTTAGTTCAAAAGTATAAATACGTTTTAAACAATAGGAAATGTTGAAAAGCTCTAACCATTGTAGACATTGTGCTTGTTTACTTGGTATTATCCAGTATTACACGTATAAGATCAACAGAAATTTCAACATCTATGTGATTAAGATGACAACTGCAGCCTGTGCAAAGTACACGTCAATCCAAAAAACTGTTCTTTTGCATATCGTTTGTTGACACAAAGTCGACATACTGAGATTGTTTCTCGCAACTGATAAATAATTGAGCACTATTTATAGTTTGTTATCGCCTTGCAATATTGGACAATAATTTATGTTGCTGTTCTAAAGATTGCTTTGACTATTTGCAGTTAGAAATAGACAAAAGGCCAAATGAAGGCCTTTCTCTGCGAATTCAAAAATATTCCTTAGTGTGTTTGGTCAACCATGCAAAAATCTAAAACCTTTTTAAGCGTTTACGTTGTTTTGTTGGTAATATTAAGCTCTGCCGAGCCTTCCCTTTGCTCAGAGTTAACAAAAAGGTATGTTAAAATGTTTGTTGTGAACTCCATTGCTTTTGGGTTTTTTTACATTCTCGTTTTGCACTATGCATTTTCTTCGCTAACTTCATCTGAACATTGGATACAGTGATGTAAAAGAGGCACCTTCATCCCATTTCTGTCCTGTCGAAAAGGAGAGAAAAGAACAATATGTGGTAAAACACGACAAAATATCAACACAGTTAATACGAATAAAATGCGCGGAAAGAAAGCCAGAAACAGACACCTTTATCGCAACGGACTCCAGCGACCATACTATGTGTATTTTCAACAGGTATGTAGTTCTGTTTAGTCAAACGTGCTAATGTTAAACCGTGTTCTACTAAAACGATACTTGTAGTTGACTAACCAGTCAGTTGGCATTCAAATTTAAGAGCTTGGGTTTCTGGCGATTATTTCCTTTTTAACTTTGAAGTTACAGTTTTTTACAACTATCATTTTTAGGGTAAGTGAAAATGTTCAAGTTTCAAATGTAGCCGTACAATAGTTAAGACTGGCTGTTCACGATAGACTATTCACGGGAAACATCTACTGACAAGAAAAACGTTTTTCTGTAGCAATACTCGGATCCAAAGAGAACTTTCTTAAATTCTCTTGTTTATCTGAAAACAAATCATTTCATCAGTCTCAAGCATCGTTCGCCGGTTGCCTTTACCAGGGACTAAAAAACTTTGCAGATCTTGTCGTCTTTAATTATGATATATTGTCATTTTTGCAGTGTGGCATGACTGTATCTCCAAATGGCGGATCTGGAAATGCCACTCATTGTTTCCTTCAAAACTACCAGATCTTTTCAGTGGAAGTGCCTGTTGCTCTGACATGAATTTCGTAGTTTTTAACGAGAAGAAGGGCACTAACATAACGATACTTTCAGCTATACTCTGCTCACATTCAGTTTTAAACTGACATGCAATTGAAATCGAGAATGAATCATTTCGCAAAGCCTATCCCATTCTAAGTTTTTGTTCACATTTAGTAATACTGATCAAAATTGTTAGTTGATATGTTCCTTAATGATATTTAAGGACAAAACTTTGAACATTACATTAGTCTGTTACGTCTCGACACTATAGTGGTCTCTTTACAATAGTCTATCTATAATCAGCTGCAGGGAAGTTTTATATATTTGTAAGTTCTTACTTTCCTTCGTTGATTCTTCACGAAAAATGCAGTGTAGAATATACGCTTAAAAACTATTATATTGGATTACTCTTACAAATTTAAATAACTTTTAAATTGGTAAATATCAGTTTATCGTTTTTGCTTCTTTAATGTTTTGACTGTTCTCCAATTTTCAGAAGGGCCCTGGACGGCCCGGTACGCCTCATTATATTTCACGTTATAAAGCCTGCACCTTTCATTGAGTAAAAGGAATCGCACATTTAAGAAAAACAATTTTGTGATGCCTGCCTGAATTTTTGCAGCTCAACTTCTCGATTTTAACACTGTTTTGTTGTGTATTTTGTCTTGGGTTAATAAAATGCACTTATAACAGAATTTTTGTTGTTAAAAAGAGTGCAGGAAAATCTGAAGGACTTTTGATTTTTCTTTAAAAACATTTGTGTTTCTTTCTCTTGTTAAAATACCTAATCAAACATCTTAAATCCATTTTTTGCTATTTTAATTTCTCGAACATCTCCAGGAAGTCACCTGACACTGAATTTGACACAGCTATAACTTCACATGACCCGGTCCAGGAATTATTTAAACCCGATTTGTTTTTAAAAGAGAGGTTTGCCCAAAAAGACCGAATCATGAAAAAATAGAAATCCTAGTAAATTTTATAAAGAACTTGAAACAACACAATGATTAAAAGACATAACCTTTAAAATCAATATATTTCATATTAACACATTTTGTATTTTGTGCGTAAAATTTTTGAGAGCAAAAAGTTGATAGTTTTGTAGCCTACCACTCGAAAACGTTTGACTGAACTTCCAAAATACAAATTACGACTTAAACAAAAATTTCATATTTTACAAATTTTTGTTTCGTCAATGTTAGCTTCAGTTTCACTAACTGATAAGTAAAAGTGCAAGTTTTTTACTTTGAATTTGCGTCGAATAATCAGAAACTGCACAGTGTCCCGTTCTGAGTGACATTTCCTCAATTATTGTTGCCAATATGGTGCGACGAAACCCTTTAATTGGATCCGGTTTCCTTAAAGAAATGCGTCGTGGAAATGTTATTGCCTTCTTCAAAACATTAATTTCTTACTGGGCCATCAAAATTTAAACCAATGTTCTAAACACAAGGTTGCTTTTCTTATTTCGGCACAGTGAACAAAAAACCGAAACAATTCTCTAATTCTTTCTTCAAAAACAAATTCGGTTTCATATAGTTCTGTCAACAAACTGAAAAAGCAAACAAGAAGTTATTTGTTTAACCATCTAAAGAATTAAATTTAAGTTTTTCCTTTTCTAATCGCAATCTTAATTGTGGCTACAGCTGATTATTTTTGTCTTTAGTTAAAATTTTATGGGACAACTACATCAAAAGTTGATTCGCATATTATGCCTGATGTAATTTCAGCGTGGGAGGAAAACTTCAATCGCACTGTCTTGCAGGGCTTGATCACTTTTATTTCCACAGTATAATATTTGCTTGCTTTTTCGCTGCATCCAATTTCAATAACGGAAACAACTAAAATAAGAAACATTGCCCAATTCGAAGAAATGTATATAGTTTTTCAGTTTTGACCATAATGGCGCTGTCTGTTAATCCAGCCAGCATTAATTCCGTTGATAGACTTATTTACAATGGTGATACCGTAAAGGCAACTTTATTTCGTTTAACGCGCTATTGCTTTGTCAATGACCTAAAAGGACGGAAAATTTAAAATTTGTGGGGCAATGCATATACGAGATGGCGAAAGTGGAGAGGGGGTGAAACAAGTTACTTTGATTTTACTACATGTTTTTCCTAATTTCTAAATATTACAGTTTCGTATCGTGCGAGGATTTTTTCTTCGTTACTGTTGCTGTTGAATTCACTGCCATAGTGCAGTAACAAATTGAAATTCTAAAGAAAAAACATTTAGAACCCATGCATATGACACTCATCTTTGAAGACTAACAAAACGTGATATTGCCATCAATAGTAATTTTTAGTGTTCAAAAATACACGATAATGAACATGATCATGAATTTGTACAAAGAAGGCAAAATGCTAACTTGGAAATGCCCAGTGACCAGGTTCGCGAGGAGACGGAACAGGATCCAAAGTATCTCCGTGAATCGTGATTGGCTACAACGCCTCCAGATATGCAAAGGGCTTTTTTTTTCCTCAAAATCTAAACTTAGCACGCGGGTTTGCCGCCTATTCCTATACTCCAGTAGCCTTCAAAACATCCAAAAAGCGACGAACTACGGCGTGTAATAAGTTCATGAATAATGTTGAATAATCTTTTTCTTCTTCTTCTTCTTCTTCTTCATTTTCTTCTTCATCTTCTTCATTTTCTTCTTCATCTTCTTCTTCTTCATCATCATCTTCTTCATCTTCTTCTCTTTTTCTTAAGCTCCTTCTTCTTCTGTCTCTTTTTCTTCTTTTCCTTGAGCTACTTTTTTTCCTTCTTGTTCTTCAGTTTTAAGCTTCTTTTTCTTCGGAATAAAACTTATAGCGTGCCAGGTTACACGCTCCAGTAGTTGTTAAGGTTTGAATAAATCTGTCAATTTCTTTATCTGTTCTCTTAGACTTACACGAATTCCGCTGACAAGGCTGGCTACAAGGGTTGTGCAATTCACCGAGCGGTTGTGCTGCGACGGGTACACAGGCCATAACTGCGATCAGTTTACCCCAGGTTAGTCTCGAGCACTACCTCGAGGGTTAGCGCCAGGAATTTGTAGAACTATTACCAGTTTTTCCAACCCTGTTAACAGCTTACTTGAGGTCGATACAATGTAGGGTCCCGACTCGGCAATGTGAGCGGCTGCTGCAGCTGGTGGGCCTAAATAATAAAATCGGCTGCTTAATGGAGCAAGAACTAGCAAAACTTTTCCTTCAGGTTCCTCCTGTGATCCAGAGTGTCTGAACGGAGGGACTTGCACGGGAGAAGATCAATGCGCCTGCGCTGCTGGGTGGAAAGGAACAACCTGCCATATAGGTATGTCAAATAGATTATAAGGCCAATTTGATCATTTTCCCGCCCGATAAAAAGCCACCTGCCAAACCTCAGTAGCTACTTGCCACATGAAGGTAGGCCAAATCAGTGTATGCCTCTTAAACAGCCAATATGACCGTTTTCCTTGATGAGAGGTACGCCACATGTGTACCTCTTATAAGGCCAATATGACATAAGCACGTAAAGTTTATGCCTCTCATAAGCCCATTGTGATTGATAATGCGTGAGCTCCTGCGTGGAAAGGAATTAATTGTTACATCCGTCGCCCAACTGCCTGTGTTCCTCGGAATACAGGCTCGTGATAATGAAATACGTCTTATAAATTTTGTTTGTTCGATTTTACTTATACATTTAAGCTAAAGAAAAGAGAAACCGTTCTCTCGGATGGAAAGTAGCCGCTTGCTACACAGGACGTCAAATAAACACCCATTTTAAAATACCGCAATCTGCCTGTGCTCGTGGGTGAAAAGTCGACGCCTGCTACATACATATATCAAATAAATACCTCATCTAAGTCCAATTTGATTATTATTAATTTTTGGATCGAGTGGAGCTACTTTCTACACAATTATGTCAAATAAGCAAATTTATGCCCAATCTGCCGTACATTTAGGTGAAAAAGTGCAAACTCCGCGCCATATACAAGATTTCAGCAAAACGGACTGACAAGTTGTTGAATGTCAGTAACACATAAATTTTGACCTTTTAACTCAGCTGAGTTCAAACTTACTCACAATAGTTCTGTACCACAGTGCAAAAACTGAACTTGTAGTATGCGCATAGAACTGTGAGAAGATGGTTGTACAGGAGTGTTATTTTCAACCTTGTAGACATTTTTGCACACGTTCACAAGTTGCCGTATTTTACAACAACAAAAAACAATTAAACAAAAAAAGGTTCTAACGTTACTATTTGCACTTCTTCCTCAGCCCTCTGTGATGAGCCGTGTCTAAATGGAGGAGCTTGTGTTGCCCCGAATGTCTGTAACTGTCCCAAGGGGTTCTACGGCGAAACTTGCAACACAAGTAAGAGACCTTTTAAAAAATTGAAACGGTTTGAATACGCTTTCACATGTAATCGCATAGATGGTTTTGAATGTCAGCTAAATAACTTACCTTCCCTATTTTAGGAATTAGCTAATACTGTTACTATGCAATGAAGATCTTACTGGCTTTCATTGCCATTATTAAAGGCAGCAATTACACCAACATATCTTTGCGCTGAACTCCGTATTTCTTTGTTAGTATTTATCGGCAGAATGACTGTTAAAGTCGACTCCAATTTACCTTCCTAAAATGCTAACCGTATGTTTTGTAAACTTTTTGCTTCATGTCATCGACAGAAATATCTTTCGTCGAGGAAGACGTTAACACACTCTTACCAGGAAACAAGGTTGTGGTACGTA
>JAOBYE010059788.1:0-21442 GCA_025403585.1 Parazoanthus swiftii
TGAAAATCCGGAGTATTTTCACCCCTTATCACCAGAAAACAAAGCGTAATTTGAAACGTTAAAATTTGAGGCATATTTTGAAATTTTTGCGCTGGATAAGAGGGCAAAATGAAAATCGTGGGTATTTCTACTCCCTCCTACTACTTAAGAGCTATTTTTGGCGTAAGTCAGATGACTCAGCAAGTTTCCAGTTATTATAGCAACTAAATATTCGAAGAGCAACATTTTTGGCAATCTGAAAACTCAGGAAAATAAGTTATAAGATACTTCAACTCGCACAAATCTTCAGTATGACTCGTCTGATTGGTGGATCTAACACCTTTATTCATACTCAGTTAGAAAAAGAATGATATTTATGAAACTAGAAGAAAGAAACTAGCGGAAGAGAAGCTAAACTTCAAAAGAGAAAATGTTAAAGCATTTTCACTTATTAATTTAGATATTTTCACTAAAATTGCGGTCTTGTTTGAATTCTAAATTTTTCTATCTATTTTTAGATTTAAAGGCGATGGTTTTCTTTTTAGAATCAAAACTTTAATCACGGTGACTGTGATTTCATTTTCTTTTTCTTCCTTAATTTGATTTACTTAGAACATAAAGGAAATACAAAAGTTTGACTGAGCGCGATTGTTGCCGGCTCTGGTATACTCAGAGTAAATAACCCCCCAAAAAAGGATTAAAAAACACACTTCACCCGCCGGTTTTAAGAGTCGCTGCCTTACATGAGAGGACAGCTCGGGGTTCAGCTTTGTATTGTTTGTGAAGTGCTTTTGATGGGGCCTATCTCGCCGCTGCGCCAACTAAAAACACTCACGCAATAGCTAATTTTAAAATTCCTCAAATCAGCAGTGCGAGAACTTCGTCTATTTGGGCGCACGGCCAGAATATACATGTCACAACGAGTTGGTTAAAAGATCGACAGAATGCATTGGGTATTAAGACTGTTTCACACTAATCACAGCACTGCACCAGTGCGGAAACTTGTAATCGTCAACATGTTGGAGCTGTGAGCCATTTCATAAACATACAATGATACACACACCATCGAGATGCCCGGGGTAGAAAGAGCGCTCCGACTGTTTAGAGGTCACGAGATTGACAATATGCTAAACAGACTCGCTTATGACTGTTGAAGCTTTAAATTAAAGGCTTAAATTTTGCGACAACGAAAAACCCTGAAAATGTTGAAGTGTTTCAGTGCACTACATTTCTTATGTTTGTTTTTTGTTCAATCTGTAGCAACTATTATGCCTGGGCAGCGAGTCTGTGTTGCTAAGCGTCTGGGTGAGACGATCATTTCTATTTTTAAATTTTTTAATGCAGATTCTCTCCTCCTGCCTTAAATTAAGTAGATTGATTTGATGAAAGGCTTAATATAAACCAAGACGTAATGGTCCAAGAATCGAGGTTTTACTTAACTACACCAGGCCCTTGCTGCGTCAAATTAAAACTACAATTGGAATGGAGAAATGTTTCATTTCCGCTTCGCCAACCATGTCAACTGGGTTAGCTTTGGTTTAATTTTGTGAACTTTGTAACAGAAACAACTACAAGCGACATTTTTTGCGGTTCACTTCAATCTTAGCAGTTGGCAGGACGCGACGGGGAGAGTTAGTCGTGTCAGACTCAGTCCGACAGGTCTGGTCCAAATACGTATCAATTGCAAATCAGTTTTCGCCTGGTACCAAGTTTGTAGTCCATCAGAGAGCAAGAATAAACCAAAATATTGCTATAAACGGTGTATAACTCTCGAACTTATCTCAGTTTTTGGTGAACTCGTATCAAGTGTATTGAAATGTTATAAACAGCCAACTTTTTATTTCGATCTCCACGCTAATCTCGCCTAATCTAATATATATTGGACTGCATGCTTATCTTGCTATGAAGAATTGCTTCGTTGAGCATATAACACAATAACATCGCTCGCGCCGCGTCGCTAGTTTTCCATTACTGGTATCAAAGGGATTCAGTGGCGTGGCTTACCTGTAGAAAAACATATATAGCGGTATATTGAACAGCCCCACAAGGATGTCGCTGATTGCCAGGGACACGACATAAAAGTTGGTGAGGTTTCGCAGCCTTCTGTTTGTGGCAAAAGCCGCACACACTAACGCGTTACCGAAGATTGCACACAAGCTGGTTGCGGACAGGAATATGATGGTTATTACGAACTCGACTTCCTTTCTGGAGTTTTGGTCGGCTGGAGTATCAGTTGTGTTGTCTGTTGTATTCGGCATCACCAAAGGAATTGCTTTAACGTCTTTCGCGTGCGATCACCACTCATCAGCGTCTGCCATAATGAAATAAAAACGGATCAATATATTAAAAAACAAGTCAGTTATTATTGAAAGGTTAACTGTATAAACTAATTTCGCCGCCAGAAATAAATAAATAAACTATAAAGCAAGCGAAAGGGAAAATGAAAATCTTACGTAAAGTGAATGTGACTGGTTAAGTATTTTTTACCTTTAAGGAGGTTCTCGGGCATGTTTTGACTAAGCCGTGAAAATGGCATTCAACGTTCACGTCACCGAACGCGTGTCAAATGGAACCAACTGGACATTATGCAGAACTCGAATAAGTGTTTGTTTTAAGGCATGACTGATCATGACTCGTTCACAAACCAACCTTAACAGCTGAACGACAGGCGCTTCGATTATTAACTGGAAATGCACAAAGGAGTTTACACAAAGTCTTTTCTTGTGATTTTCAAAGAAATTTCTTGTCTTCTCTCCTGGGATCTTTTAAGACACATGGGCAGCCAGTGTCATTGCATCTCTTTGTTTCTGGTGACTGAATTTTAAATTCATATTTATACAAATTTTTGAAACAGGAAGTGTTTGTTGTTAAAACGATATCTGAAAGACGATAGTAAACTGATTTTGACGACTGAGATTTTTCGGAATTGATCAGTTTCTTCCCCAGTGTGCATTTGTAGCTGCAAGCACACCTATAATAAATTATAACTGAAAATGTACCAGAAAAAGACTGGGCAAGAAAATGTCTGCATTTATTGAACGACCCGGGAAAATGAGAGAACAAAGTTGTCTCATAAGGGTTTCTCAACTCATCTCGTCTCTTGCCGCGCACCTTTATTGAAGATTCCTTTTAAAAGAAAGTTAAAGCGTAATTATTTTTGAAATACAAGACAAAGCATGAATACAGGAATAGCGCCAATATATATACCTGACAGTTTTTTGGAATCGATTACTGGCCTGACAGGTAATCCGCTAATCGATTAGCGCAGTGCAAACTAAAACTAAACTTTAGCGCTGCGGAGTGGCTGCTCATTCTCCCAAGTTCAACCGCTCGACGGTACATATATTGGCATGGAAGTCGTTTTGTGGAATACCGGAGAACCCGGAGATAAACCCTCGGAGTCAGAAGGAGATCGGCAAATCTCAGCCCACATGCGCATATGCGAAGCCCACAGGACTCGATCCCGGGTTCACAGAGGTGGGAGGCATGAGCGCTAACCACTCGGCCATCTTGACTTCCCAAACTCACAAACTGGCTGAGGTGCAGTTCAGCGCGAGGAACGAAAAACAAATCCCCCTTTGAAGTATATGTGCTACGTGCAAGGAAGAGCTTACGTTATATCTGATTATTATATGATTAAGTAATGTTATATCTGATCTTTATCTGTTAACTAACGTTATATCTGATCTTTATCTAGTAGCTAACGTTATATCTGATCATTATCTATTAACTAACGTTATACCTGATCATTATATATTAACTAACGTTATATCTGATCATTATATATTAATAAATAACGTTATATCTGATCTTTATTTATCAACTAACATTATGTCTGATCTTTATCTGTTTACTAACGTTATATCTGATCATTATATTTTAACTATATAACGTTATATCTGACCATTATATATTGATAACATTATATCGGATCATTATATATTATCTAACGTAATATCTGATCTTTATCTATGAACTAAAGTTAAATCTGATCTTTATCTATTAACCAACGTTGTATCGGATCATTATATATTAACTAACGTTATATCTGATCGGCATTATATATAAATATCGTTATATCTGATCATCATATAATAAAATGGTCTCGTGGAGAACTTCACGGTTACACACATAACGTGAGAAATATGGAACTACATCACAAAAAACTTTGCTTATCGGTAACGTCAACCTTTGAGATTACTGAAGTGTGTTCTCTAAGCAACCTATCGGGACAGCTTGCCGGGTTATCTAAAAAAGTAGCGAAGAAGCAAGTCACGTGTGTTGCGACATCATCATTGATTAGTAAAGAATAGTTTATGACTCTATACGCTCCTGCTAGATTTTAACGACACATTAACAAAGTTATCATAATTATTAAGGATAAAATCAAAGTATATACTAAAGCAAGACATTGGGTTCTCGGACGATTAGTATACGCGCCACCAATTGAACGGCCGGACATTGGGTTCTCGGACGATTACTACGCGCCACCAATTGAACGGCCGGACATTGGGTTCTCGGACGATTACTATACGCGCCACCAGACTGGGCCCCTTGCTCCACAAGGTAATGGTAAACGATCTAACATCCCTGACGTGCAGCTGCGAAAATACGTCGGCGAAATTGCTATGTCAGAGTCAGTGGAAAAGAATCAACCAAGCAAAAAAAGCATGAGTCCAATTGGCAGTGGATGATCTTAGTAATAAATCTAAGGCAAACAAGTCCCAGCTTAGCGAAACCAAATGCAAAGAACTCAGAATAGGTTTCTCAAAGTCTGATAGAGTATTTTATCCTGTTAAAGTTAAAGTTAATGATACTGATCTTGAGCTAGTTGTCAGTGTTATGTTGCTCGAACTGAACCTAAGGAAAGACCTTAGATGGAACATCCTTGTCTGTCTGTCCGTCTGTCTGTCCGTCTCTCTATCTCCGTGTCTCTCTCTCTCTCTCTCTCTCTCTCTCTCTCTCTCTCTCTCTCTCTCTCTCTCTCTCTCTCTCTATCTGTCTGTCTGTCTGTCTATCTAGTATTACTGATACAATAAACCGTACACATTGCCGGGCCGGTGGGTAGCAACGTGTAACAATTGATTATTTAATTTTGTTATGTATTTCATTCTGAATTGTACGATTTTTAGTTTACCTTTTGTATTCCAGGACTCCCTACTTATAGTATTCGATTTTAGGCCTTTTTAGTCCACTTTCATTTTATTTAATTTTAAATGAATTCTTCATTGCATGATAATTCATTTCATTTTTAAATTACTTCAAAAACGTTACTGAATAAGCACACTTGAATATATTAAGAAGGGTCATAACACTCGTATTATTTTATTTAGGGACGAGTTATATTACTTCATTTAACTGAAGGAGATCTCAGATTTAGCGTTATTTATTTATTTGGTGATGATAACCAAGAAAAGTCAGCCACCCTGCTCTAGACAGTCATAAAATTGTGCTAAATTCAGTAAACAAAATCTCAACAAAGAGGTGAAAGAAGACACAACGTCATGTTGACGAGTAGAAATTATTCACGGCTTACACACAAAACTGTTTATTTTATAAAAGAATATGCTTTATGGGGGTTCCACGTATCACTTGTCAGACTCGCGCTGTTGACTGCGTTTCAACGACGCATCAAAACTCAGGAAAACCTGTTTTAAAATATGCGACGCTTCTAGTAAAAGTCATTGAGGTATCCCTTCTATTTTTCTTTTTTGTGAGATAAATTTTTAGGTGCATATCTTTCGGGTTGTGATAATATTTGTTTGTAAGAAGGTCGGCGAAACACTGAACATAACAGCGACGTATTTGCCTTCGTATTTATCATCTGCGGTTGCTGCTCCTTATAAACAAATGATTCCCACTTTGACTGTCATCAAATGCTTACAATGTTGTACTGAAATACAAAACCGATTGACAGGGAACCGTCTTAATAATTTTGTAAAGGAAACTCAATTTACTCCATAGAAGCAAACTCAATAACAAAAATATTGAACGCCTCTCAGTCAAGCCATGCTAAAAGCTTTGTGTGCTTTATATACATATATACTCAATTTCACGAATCAAAATCAAATGATACTGCACCGTAAACTTGTACTTACATTTATTTGTTTGTATGTGAGCGGTTTCTCTTCTCCACGGCTAGATTGTTTAGTGATCAAACTCGCTGTTTTGTTCCTCCTATAGATCTGCTTGGTGATCACGCCGAGACTAGAACCTGTATGCGTAACACAACAAAGAAATGTATTTACCGGGTGCAATGCATTAAATATTAAACTTCAATAACAAAAAGTTCTTTTTGTTTTAATATTTCTAGCAGTCAATTGGTTGTTCAACTTGATTATCGGTAGTTTATTAATTCTGCAAAAACATCGAGTTAGTTAAATGCGCGGCTTACATTCTGTTTTCCAATTTAGATTTAAAGCAATACTCCACACTGGTACAGCATTTGATTAATGTTTATCTGAAAGATAAATATCCCTCAGATTTTGGACTTTCTTTTTCAAAAGAGTAACATAAGCAATAGGATTTTAAAATACTTAGACAAAATTTACAACTGTAGAAATGATCTTACAGTGACCGGCTGTTTTGTTCTGAAAGTAAGTCTTACTGTAAGCTTGCGAGAGCAATGACCACAAAATAAATTAAAAACCGTATAGCTAGCCTCAAAGCAAACAAACTTTTAAGTTTAGTTTGAAAATTTAACTAAGGAGGTGTGATGTCTTTATATTTTTTGTTTGCGTACGTACAATTGGACGGCAATTCGACCACTAAGACATGGCAACGTATTCAAATCTCTCAACGCTTAACCACCAACTGCGAACAAGAAACCAATTGTATTTTTATCAGAAACGATAAACTGCGAAAACTATAGAATAACAGACAGAGAAATCGGTTCTGACCAGCAAAGAACCGGCATGCGGTTAAACTTAGACGCCGGCTCAGTTTCTCAGTACATTTAAGGTTGGTGCAGTGCAGAAGGGAGTCGATTTCCAAGATTCTGCTGAATCGATCGGAAGAAAACGGAAACAGACTGGAAAATTACATATGCATACTATCAAGACGCGAGACTGAAGATCTGTTGAAGATAAAAATCGCCATTATTGAGTTGATCTATTAACTCCTACTTTGGCAAGAGCGCAAATGTAAAACGTTGGCAGAGCCAGCTATTTATATCAGGTCATATCAGTGATTTGTAGCGTTCTATCTAAAGCCAAAGATTTCAATCGTTTCAAAACTCTGGGATATTTTGTAAGTCCACGGTCTTGCACCATTTTGAAATCTCCTAAACATCTAAGGTGATGGATGTTTTTACCTTTATTGCCGGGTTTTTTGTGAAATACAGCTCGGCAAATAACGCAGCAGCTTAAAATTGACCTGGAAATTACAAAGAATTCATTCATCTTCGTGAGCAGGTTCTGACGCCCGCGCCAGGAGCCGGAATAGCCTAAGGGAATTTCGTTTTGTTTGACCTGGAAATTACAAAAAATGTCATTCTCAGAAACGTTGTTAATGTAATTTAACAAACTAGTAATAAACAGAAGCAGAAAGAGAGACTTGGTGGCCTGGGGTCATACTTTCTTATTATCTTACACAAAACTGCAGTTACGTGCTGTTTTTGTTATAAAACCATTTATAAGATAATTTTTAATATATTTCGCCCACAGATTAGGAACCACGTTAGAAATTTTTGTCGTCAAAATCTGGTGTAGCTTTTCGTTCGAAAACGGAAAATAATTGTCTGTAGCATCGTTCAACTAATCGATTATGAGGAAGTTACTACAATTGCAATTCAATCAAGATTTCTTGCCAGTCTAAGAGTTGTTTTGACTTTTATCGAATGTTGGCCTTTGTATAGAGTGGATCAGAGTTGATTTTTAGAGTCATAAAGTTGTATAAAACAGGCTTGAAGTCTTTGTTAAGTCTTGTAAATAGTTCTTAGAACATTTTTATGGGCAAAATCCAACATTTTTGTTTCTATAATGCATTTCCAATTATGTGCGATAGTAAAGATGGCCAAGTCTGATACTCACGATTAACGTAATGCGAACACTGAGCACCTTAAGCGCTTCTGCTTTGTCTCTGAGCATCTGTTTAAGTTTTCGATCAGAAGGCACGGAACACTAAAGATGTTAACTTTTCCACCAAGATAGAAACTATTGCTGATCGATTCGCAAACCATATTGAAACTCGTCTTTTAGTAAACTCAAAAGATACTATAAACAGGTTTAATGTCGTGCATCAGGTAATCCCAACATCTTAGATTCCGTTCTGTTCAAATGTCAGTGACAATCATACTATATGTTGACGTCACGAACCATCTTAGTTATATGTTTATCAGAAAAGTTTGACACCCGTGACGTTGTATGGCTTGTGACGTCATCATAAGAGACATTTGTTTGTTGTTCTTGGCTGAATATGTTGAAACTGTGGCATCGCAACCACGCGTGCTGTGATGTCATATATATCTGTCTGTGTGTGTGTGTGTGTGAGAGAGAGAGAGAGAGAGAGAGAGAGAGAGAGTTTCTTTGTGTGTGATCACAGTCTCTAGTCGGCCGTGCAAACCGCAACTACTATAAATAATAAAGATCTTATAAGAAAACATTATTTCCTAATTGAGAATGATCCAAATAACTTCTTTACTGATTTAGAACTTGTAAGTCACGATTGTTTCATCCATGGAGGTTATTTAATTTAGCTGGCGTTAATTTTCAGTTTTTGTGGAATAAAAAAAAACAGACATCCGTTTGCAGTTTGCGAATGAAGCTTACAAGCCCCCGCAAAGAGTGAAAGAAGACACTACGTATTTATGGGTTGAGCAGTTGGCGTTTTATATTAGCGTAAGTCTATTAAAAACGTGTTTGGGTGTGGACAACTCTGAATGTTATTATTGCTCCGCCGCCACAAACTTTATTCTATGACAACAAACTCAGAATGCTATAAACCTTGATAGCGGACGCTAGTTGCTCAGAAAACGCTTTTTATGATGCTGACATCTGCCGCGTTTCCTGTATTTGAAATCATCGAGGAAATAATATTTTTTCTTTTTTTACGAAAGTCCTTTCTTTCTTCTTCTTAATCCTCTCAGACTGTTCGTCCCTTAAATAAGATATACTTAAATGAGCATAAACATATTATATTGGTTGTGCAATTACTGCTTTCAGTTTGAACAGTGAGAAGCTGGTGAGCACCACTCGAACTTTCTCCTAAACATACACCATTACAAAAGCGATGTCAAAAGTGCTATTTTTTAAAGTTATTTATGAATAATTTTCAATAAGAAAATGAACTCTTTTCATCAAAATCTACATCTATAAAAATTTAGTTTTATAGGACGTTTTTATGCCATCAGTTTGTAGAATCGAAAATTATGAATTTTGCGATTCCACAGCTGCCTTCCAGTCAGTTCATACTAACCTCGCGATTATATATGGGTGCTGATCGTAATTCTTTGACTAAGCTCAATATTTGTCCGATTGTTCTGTCTGCAACCGGCGCTGCAAATTCTCCCGGCCACAGCGGACAACGTTGGTCAAGCCGAAATACCCAATACAGGACAAAAGGACAGAGACATTTACGGGCTGCATGACATTAAATATTAATCATCAATAACAAAAAGTTATTTTTGTTTCAATGTTCCTGACAATCAATTGGCTGTACAACTTCAACGATTAGTATTTTAGGTAATTATGCAAAAACATCGGTTTTGTTAAATTTGCTTATATTCTGTTTTCTGGCTCAGTTTTAGTTACAGTACTTCAACGGCTTGTCATTGCTCTTTTACTTGTTTATCATGACAGAAACCGTGGATTTGGGGCTCTTTTAAAAATGGTAATATTGGCTAGTTGTAGAATGCTTAGACAATTGTACGGCTGTACTTGTGAGCTGATTGGATGATGCGGCTTTTAGTGTTAAAGCGAATTCTCTTTCTGGATGTTTTATTTGTCAAGCCCTTAACTCTCTGTACTTGAACAGCGACAAACTAAATGGACCGATGGCTAGCCGATAAATTAAATTTTTAAGCTGATTTCCACAAAATCTGATTTTTAGCTAAATGACCAGTGCCACTTTTGTTTAAAATTACTTGCATGGCTACATTTTAAAGTTCCATGAAAAGAAAACTGAGAGCCTAAAATGCTTACCCACAAATTGAAAACCTTGACAACTGCATGATTTCGTCAATGCGTTTTTCATCAGTAAATCTAACCCCCAGAAATGACATTACTGAAGGATCGAATAACAGGAAAAAAGTTGTTTTCTTCTCTGACATACGTTTTCCACTGGAACATTGACAAGCACAGCAGAAGTTATGAATACGGAAACTGTCCAAAGCATCGGCAAAAATCAAACAAACTGAAAAAATGTACGATCTCTTACACCAGAGAAAGTTGAATAGAATTGACTTTAACATTTTCATCAGAAAAGACAGTAATCAGCGATCTTCATGAGTCGATTTGGAGCGCGCTCCAGGAGACAGATTAGCTAAATATAAATTCAAAACTTTATCAGAGGGGTTTTTTTTGTCTACACTTGATATGGTAATAAGATGCGCTCGTTCGATGGAAAAGATCCCACGCAAAATTTCATTAGTTCAGAAAACGTCTTGACCAGCCGTGTTGAAACTTAACAACTTTGGTAATCAGGCAGATTCTAAACTTAAAGGGAAAATTCCTTGCAAGTTGTTTTCCTTGTAATCGGCTCATACTCAGTAATCTGTTTCTCCCGCAAAACTCTAAATTTAAAGAAGCAAATCGGAAATCTTGATATAATCACTACTTGATGAAGGGGTTTTTAATTAATCCAACATACGCCAGAGTATAGATGGGTTGATTTAAATTTATTTCTAAAGCGGATTAATTACTAGTACAAGAGTTAAGACTTGTAGAATCGATTTATAACACTCCTCTGGGCTATATCTTGTTAAAAATAAAAAAACAATGTACAGAAACCGAATTCGTTATTTTTAGTTGTTTGCATTTACAATTTTGTGCTGCTTTATATCTTCATCGAACTTAACTGATTATAACCCAAAGAAGCGATTACATTACCTCGGAAATTTGCAGGGTAGCAGGTGTACTGAAAGGAGGGGGAAAAAGTGAAGTTTCTTTTTGACGCTACAGACAAAAAAATTACAAAGTTATTAAAACTATACATCGATTGTCTAAACCCTTCATATTTTTCCCAATCATACCAAAATGTACGAACATGAGCTCATATATAACTAAGATATTTTAACATTTCTAAATCTCGTTTTCACTATTTCAAGTTCTCTTTTCTACGCACACCGTATCAAACCAGCCCAGAAAATGCAGCCGAGCTACAACCCTGAACCAGACTATTTAATGCTGTCTTCAAAGAAATTCAAGAAATTGGGTTTACTTGTGCATGTTTCCAACAAAAATTGGGCTGGATTTTGTCTAATTTCAATAACATGCAAACTCTAAAAGCTCAGCTTCATAGTCTACTTGAAAAAAACTTTCGCATCCACATATAGATTGTCTGCTAAAATTTTCAAACGTTTTAAGGCTTAAATCCTTTAAACATCTCACCACCTTTATAAATAGATTCTTTTGCAACAAAAATTTTAGATCTCTTATTCTCCTATTTTGTTTGTTAAATTCTTACATGTAAGTCTAGGTGGGATAGAAACATTTTAAAACTAACATTATCCCGCCGGTTTAATTTCAGATTTTCTCCCAATTAGAATCATTCTGAATAGATTCGCTTAGAATAAAAACTTGCCATCTACTGTTGCGGCGAACTAGCCAAAACAATGTAATAGGAAATACAGAATGATGTGGTTGCTCAACCACATCCTTTTGTTAGTTTCTGAGTCTCTTTTTGAAATGTGCATGTTCTTTAAGGGTGGTGGTAATGAAAAATGTTGTCGTAGTCGTTGTTTTTGTTATTGTTGTTGCTGTTGTTGTTGTTGTTGTTGTTGTTGTTGTTGTTGTTGTTGTTGTGTAGTGGCCCCTTGCTTGTGGCAGCTCTGACACTTGAATAAAGTTATGATGTTATGATGATGAAAGCTGAAAACTGAATGACGCAAAATATGTAACTCGTTGAACTGCCTTAAATTTATTTCTAGGATTTGGCAAACCTATCAACATGCAACGAAAAAAAAACTTTAACATTATTGTTGTTTGCAAATAAATTGTGCTGACGAAATGAATTGCCCATTGAGTGATCGGGTCCGATACTCGACGTTTGTTCTCCAGTCTTGGCCGAACGCGGTCCAGAATTCGGGTGCATTCCGTTCATTTTGTAACAATATTCGAATGACAAATGGAACAAGCTATTCCTCTAGAAATCTGCCGGAACGTACGGTTGTTCAAAAGTGCGTGGTGACCGATTTTAAATAAAATTTCTCGGCACCTGGGAACTTATAGTCCGGTCTGTTGTGTAAACCGGCCAATTTCTAACCCTGGGTGATGAATATCCAGCTCTCGAACAAACGACCTGATGAGGAGATTCATTTGTTCTAACCCGTTTATCGCAGTTTCGCCGGTAAAATCGTCATTTTTAAACGAGCAGTTAGCGAGTACGAACTCAACCGAACTCACCTAGCCAGACTAATTGACCAATCAAGATGCAGTTTTTCCACGGAGTGAAAACACCGTTTCATTTGACAACAAAATTTCCCTGTGATAAATTGGAAAATATTGATTAATTGGAGTTCGAAGCGAAGGAAGCCGCAGCCGAACCGAACGCAATTAGGTCAGTCAGTCGAGCAAAAAAACGAAGGGGGTGAAAAAATAGCCACTTGGTTTTACGAGTGCCAGCTGCGATGTATTTCAGTGGAGGCGTTCACTCAAGCAAACTCGCCACTATTTTAATTACTGGCTACTGTAGCTGATAGCGTGGGCGAGATCTGATATAATACTCAACATGCTAACTGCCAAAGCATAATTTTAAACATCACTACTCGTAGACTTTGTGCAAGACATACAGCTCTTTTAAAGAGTTTGTCATGTTAAGAAGCGTGGTACAAATAGATGAAGGTGATCATTTCCAAAGGAGCATGAGTGATGCCCAGTGAATCACCGTAGGGTGAACACAAAATGAATGCCAGAATACATGAAATAAATTTGACAACCGCCGCAATCAGTCTTACAAACAACTAATCAATTGTGGTGTTGATAAGTGCGATTTAACTGGCCCCTAGTCTCCTAGACGAGTGGTACTCCCCAATCATTTTAATTGGGCATGTAGCGAGCTGGGTGAAATCCTCATCCGTTTTCAGACCAAACTATGCGATTTTATCAGCCCAATATCAACCATAAGTCTAAAATGTTTACCGATTTTCACTACACCAGCCCTCAGAACCTGAATATCTTCACGTTTCGTCCAAAAAAAAATACCCAATTTCAGGCCGAAGTGGCTCGAAAACCATGTGGCGCCGCACATACCTCAGCCAGAGTATATACGTGTAGCTTGTCATGTCAGTGGTAGAGTACAAGCCGCTAGAAGTGGTCAACAGCATCAAGATTTTGGATCTCTACATCTCAAACGACCTAAAACTGAGTGTTATTATGTCCGAAATTGTGAAGAAAGTTTTAAACAAGCTATGTGCTTCAGTTGACCAAGCTGAAACAAGCCAAATTATTAAGACTGGAACTTATCCAATTTTATTTAACTTGTACAAGATCAGTCATTGAATATGCATGCCTTGTATACCATGACAGCCTCCCGGACAACCTCTGTAAACACATGGAGAGGATCCAAAAGCGGGCTATCGGGATTATTTATCCTCTTACTTCGTACGATGAAGCTCTAAGCAAGGCAGGAATATGTCCCTTTTCCGTCTGCAAACAAGACAAACTGTTCGCCGGGATTATCTATGGCCAAAAGCACAAGTTGCAAAGTCTTCTGTCCGCCCGGAATTCCAACATGAACTTCTGGAAAACCAGAGCATTTAATCCTCCGATTTTCAAAACTGGACGTTTTAAGAAAAATATTATTTTCTTTAATTCAATTGCGGCATGTTTGCATGTAACCTTTACAATATTTTTAGCACACTTTAAAATTGTATTCCCTTCAAGATTTTAGCGTATTTCAATGGCAAACCAAACCGTGACTGAGCCCATTGGCTATCGTTGAACATTTATGATATCAATTTCAGGTACTTTCTATTACTGTTAGGCACATGAAAAATTAAAATGTTTTGTTAGATATTAATTATAATCAAAGCTTTTCACTGATTATTTTGTTGAATGTACAGCTAAATCTTACTGTGCGGAGTCCAGGAAGTTGTAGAATGGCGGTTTGTAGAAGGACTCATATATTCTAGTATGTTGTTTGAGTTTCTATATGAATCAGCTGGCTGTATTGATCGCTTGAATCTCACTCATGTTGTAGCAATTTTAAAAGAATCAGCACGGCTTTTACTCACCTGCATGACTGGCAAGACGGTAAACCCCAGCAGAAAAAAGAACTGAACAAAAAACTTAGCTACCTTTACTAAACAAACGGCTCCTTTACTGCTTCAGAAATCTCTTTTATTTTTCTGTACTTTATTCACGTCTATATGCAGCTGTTATAATCTGCACAGAATTCTTTTGATCATAATTTATTCATCTCATTGTTGAAACAGATCTCTCAGTTGAACTCGATTTTTGTGTTTAAAGTAACTGTACAGTGGAAATCAATTTTAAAAACTACTTGTTTCTGACTGGGCTCGAGATGATTGCCACTGTATTCAATCTTGTGTCCATCTTAAGACTTAGACCCTTAAAAGGGTCAATTTATCGTCAATATAATATTATAGGAAGACGGACTTATCCGCTTGCTAAAATTAAACTTCACAGTAATAAAAACAAAACTTAATTATTTATACAGTAATCCGGCTACGTTCAATTTCATAATGTTGAACATTATCGAAGAAATATTACGTTTCTAATTTCTGAAAAAGCAGACACATTAAAAAGTTTTTTTTCATAAATGAAAGCGGATCACTGGTCCGAAGACTGAAGTTCTTGTAAACATTCGATCTGCTTTTGTTATGTTCTGAGATATTAAACGTGGGAAGAAGACCATGTATTCAATAGTCGATGTGTTTTCATCCGCAATTACTGCGTAGTCAATAAAAGATTTCTGATGCCTGCAAAACAATACTTAATGAATTGACGAAAATGTTCGAACTGATAAAAGAGTTTATAGAATGAAAGGCATGTATTGGTCATTGATTAGTGTACCCTTAATTCGTGGTTAATTGTAAGTTTAAACTGAACAGCATATGAACCAAACTTGAAGTTATTCTCAGTTTAAATCTTTTCCTTACTACTCGCTGTGAGTAGCCTAAGACCTTCAGAAGAAGATCACTACTCATATCAAAAACAAACAGTTTCTTTTTTCGTTTAGTAGACAGGAAATTGTTGAGTAAAACCTTCTACTGATCAGTTATTCTTAAAAACAAGAGTCGCAGCACCTGCTAACAACTGTGTAGGCTCCGTACTGAGATGTCTCAAACAACGTACTTACGAAACCATTAACATGATCACGCGGGTCACAGTGAGCCCAAAGGACCTCCACAAAAGTCCCAAACTCCAGAACTCTAAACTTTAGTAGTTCTAATTACTAAATCGGGAGGCTTGTTGCTTAGGAAAAAGGCTGTGAGCTCAGAAGGCGCGATTTTCCAGGTCTTCCAGGGGACCAAACGCCCGAAGAAAACCTTGGTCCTATATTGACCCAATCAAAATCCCTTCATTCTAATACCATCTTTGAGTTATATCATTAACTTGATAATATACGCATAGAAACAGTAAAAGGCTCCTGGTAACTGAGCTTTTTCGGTCTATGTCATGAAAAATTGATGAATAACAAATTGCTGCTTCTCATTTCTAATCTTATACATAACAATATTGCAAACGTCGAGATATACAAACGCACCCCGCATGTGTAACGCCCAATCTCCACTGTTTGCTTATCACAGTCAAAATCCGTGTAATTTCCTACGATTGTACAGGCAGAATAGAACGTCTGCGCGTTGATTTGGCTCCCTGATATGGAAGTTGGGAACTTATTTATGGCGTTCGGCCCAACGTCATATCGGGCCGAGAATGTCGCAGAACATGTTTTGAACAATTTTGAGAATTTCTTTGGGCGAAATAAGAAAACTTGAAAGCATTAAATAACTTTTATAAGCATATTTTAAATTCGAAGGCAGTCAAAAACAAAAGTGGTTGAAAGCTTGTCTTTTTGTCTTAGCCATTTGACATCAATTTAAAGTAATAAAACAGATTGATCAGTTCAGTCAAGTTTTTTTAGCAGGTTTTCGACGATTCTTTTCCGTTTCTGGCCGCATTCGTGCGATCGGGTCCTCTCAATCGTGAGTTTCGTCATGGAACAACTTTTATTGGAACTGTAGAAAGTTTAACATTTTTAGTTTTTGAAAGTATTCTTCCTGCTAGTGCTTTCTTTTGTTTTCTGAATATCTAAAGAACAAAGTGGTTCCGCACAAACTAACAAAGATGAAAACAAAAATTATACTTTTTTAATAGAAACTTTTCAAAAGAGCGCTGTGGCTGAGAAACGCCAAAACTCCAGCTAAAAAATGAGGTAACTTCGAAAGAGCGGTGCAATTTTAGATTCAGTAATCTTTGCATTAAACAGGTGATAACATTACATTGGGGTGCATGTTACTAAGCCGAGTGAGATGTTGGTCTGAAACACGCAGAACACTTCAAAAACCAGTTGTGGCTGACACCCTGAAAAAAGAATCAACCCGAAAAAAAAGAGTGCATGTTGATCCAAAAACTTGATTTGTAACTAGTTTTCTTGATTTATACACTGCACTTTTGTGTTAGTTGTGGCCGACGTGAATAATAACCTCAATTAATCTCAATCGAAAACTTAACGTGGCGAGGAAACACTGCTTTGTTTGATTAATAAGGATATCATAATAACAAGCACATTGATGAAAACAGGAAGAAGAACAAGAGAAAAATTGCATGCAAGTGACAGCGACAAAGACAATCCGAAGGAAATGAGCTGCTGTAGTTGCGTGCCCAGTTAGTCTTAATGCAGAGACAGAAAAATCTCTATTCTCGAGTTTATTTCCAGATTGTTTGATCAAGGATTTACGGAGTTTATATATTCTCAGTACAAGGAAGTTCTGTTCCTACGCTATGACGATGCTTCTGTGGGATTATAATAAAGTAATTACGCTTCAGTTCCGTGTCAAAGGAAGTACGGCCTTAACACTTGAGTCAGGAGGCAATACGTGGGTGTAGAGGAAGGAACTCCAGGGCCATAATATTTCACTGATTACTAACTCTAAAGATCTAGAATATTAACACGGAATTATTCCACAAACGCGCGTCGGATATGAGCTTCAGTTTTTAGATAGCGGACGAGGTACGAAGCACCGAGTCGGTTATCATAAGCTCATAATCCAACAAGCGTGAGTGGAATAATTGCTTTATTAAATACCAAACACTGGATAAATTTTTAAATTTTTTTAATGTTTTGGCAAAACGCGATAAAAAAACAATGCACAATAAAAAAAAACAGTAGAGAAAAAATAATGAAATGTTTCAAAACCCAAAGTGGACTACTAGTAAGCGCGAACGGGATGCGGAATCCCATGCGAGGCGCAGCCCTACATTAAAAGAAAATGTAAAGAACCATAAATAAAATACACATGGAAGACAGAGTAAACTAAGAAATTATTACATAAGAAAAACACCCAAAACGAACAACTAGAAGCGATGGCAGAAACAGTTAGTGTATAGCGTCCAGGATGGGTGCAATCGATATCAAAGGTTGAGATAAGGAGTATTTTGTACTTGGAGTGTAGAATTCGCTTAAAGGATAACGGGCTGATAAAATTGGTAGGAGACGTGTCTATGACAATTAAGTTCCAGAGTTTGACAACACGGTTGAAGTAGGAGGCCTGAAACGTCGCAGTAGAACAGAGGGATACTCGAAGCAGGTCAGTAGAGAAGGAGCTGAGACGTGTGCGACCATGTTTAACAAATGATGTTCATCATTATGCTGCAAGATTCTCCACCTCCAATAAACTCTTTTCTAAGCCTTCCAGACTGAACATACAGTTAAATTCATTCTCAAGACTCGGTGTCAGATTATGGAATTCTATCCCGAACGACATCAGAGAAATGTCCAAAAAACGTTTCAAAAATTCCTTATCGAGTAAACGTTTTGGCTTCTTAGAAAGCGAAGAACTGTATGTTGATGTCACCAGTTGTATACGGCTTTTTCAACAGTAATATTCAATTTTAGTAAATAATATAATAATAATATAATAATTGTAGTATACAGTTTTTACAATAGTAATATTCAACAGTAGTAAATTACCAGCAACTTTACACGCTTTTTAATTTTTTTCTTCACTTTTTATGTGTTATTTATTGGCTTTTTTGTCACATGTAATTTTTCCTACATTCCTTTATTAATAGGTAAAATTTTCTGCATTATTAATTGTAAACCATTGGCCTGCCTCGATTAGTTTTAACTGTTTGCAGGTCAGTGGTGTATCTATTTTTTTTGAAAATATCCTATTTATCAAATAAATATTGTATTGTATTGTATTGTACAAAGGAGATATGTTCACTGAAACTGATGAAAGTGCGACCGTTTACAGATTTAAAAAGAAATACTAAATCCTTAATTTCCCTGTCATAGGGCAGTGGTAAGAGCAACAGTTTTAGTAGCCTGTTGCAGTAGGATATTTCACCGGGTTTGCTTGCGAGGATCCATCGGGTAGCTCTTTACTGGAAACATTTTAGTTTTGCCTTTTAGTTGTTCAGTGTTATTGGGAGACCAGGTCTCACTACCGTATGTAAGATGAGATTTGACAAGGGAGAGGTATAAGGATCTTTGCACTCTCGTATCTGTTAAAAGTGGGCAGGTCACTTTAAAAGACCAAGAAGCTTGTTTGCTTTAATTAGAGATAATGCTGTTTAACATGACTATGCATTCCGTGTTAGATTGCTGCTGAGAAAAATTCCGAGATCTTTCTTTTTTTGGACACGGGCAAGAATTTGCGAGCCTAATTGATAGTCGTATTTTATTTGACATTTCTTATGTGTAAATGTAAGTACTTTGCATTTCGAAGTGTTAAATCGAAGCTTGGAGCGGCTACACTAAGTGCTGAGATCGTATAACGATGCTTGTAGTGACTCGCAGTCCGATACATGAAGTATGTATCTTGGCTGCCTAGATTCTAGCCCTTATGGTTATTGTAGGTAGCTGGTACCCAATTTTCAATATTTGCGGAGAGTAAAATGAAACTTTATTATTTATTTTAAAAATTAGAACTTATACATGTAACTTATATATATTCCTATTCTTATATATATTCTGGGTACAATAAAGGTCTTCTTCTACTGAAAATTGTTGCGTCATCGGCGTAGATCGCTGCGTGTCAGGGTTTCACATAGTGTAACATTTGGTAAATCATTGATGAAAATAACGAGGAGCATGCAGTGGCCCAAAATGCTTCTTTGGGGAACACCAGAAGTTAGTTGTGCCCATCCTGATGCAACTCCGTCAACAACCACGCGCTGGTGACGCTCGTGTAATTTACTAAATAATTATTGAACCAGTTGAAAAGAGGACCAGTTACTCAATAGCTGGAAAGCTTCTTCAGAAGCGTTTCGTGGTCAACAGAATCGAAAGCTTTGGAAAGGTCCACTGAAATGCAACACTTCTGTTTGGATATTTTTTCAAGGTTTTGTCCAATACTGTGGATTACACAGCTAATGTGTTCAGCAATGTTGGGGGACAACTTCATTGAAAGCGCATCGTTCCATTTCTTTGGATATTATTAAAGGAAGGAGTACTTAAAGTTGGTCGATAATTGTTGGCTGGCTCCTTATTATCCTTATTGTGGACAGGAGTGACATTCGCATTCTTCCATTCAGAGGGGAGACGACTCACTTGAAGGGATTTATTGAAAAGGGAACAAAAGTTGGGCACTTGCTGTTGGGAACATTCCGTTCAGTAATCACGCAGGAATCCCATCGGAACACGAAGCTGTTAATGACTCAAGGTATGTTCTGAAGGCATTTTTCAACTTCATTCACTCAATGTTTATTTCATATATTTGCATATCCGTTCCAAGGGAAAATCAGTGTTTGTTTTTGAATCTGTATTTGGAAGAAAAACGGAAGTGAAGTAAGCATTCAAAAGTTCGGCTTTTTCGCCGGGTGACTAAGCGGTGGAATTTCTGTAACCAATAACACTAGGAAAGGATCAGTGACGGAGTATGGCCTTGCGGTAGCTCCAAAAATACTTGGGATTATCAATAAACGAGTCTCCAACCTTGGTTTGGCTGTCACGATGTATTTGATTTTTTAAATTATCAGTCGGAGATTGAGTTTACGATCAGCCGTTATATGCAGAGAGCAGCATATTTTTTTCCTAATCATGTGCCTTACTTCTCTGTCAATCCAAGGTCGGTGGGACGGTGGGTAATGTAAGGCCAAGTAAAAAAATTATTAGCTTCCCGTCCGGAATCACCAAAAAAATGAGACGGGAGGTTCTCATTATTCTCTATTTGTTAATTTTTGATATTTTCCAAATAATACGTTTACGTCCCTTTACTTCCAATAAAACAGTAGAATATGGCCTCCATTTTTACTCAAGAATTTATATAGCATACTTTCATATTTACATACCAGTCAGCCTTTCATATATTGATCCTTAGTTCTTCAAGAATTGTAAACTTTCAACTTTCAATACAAGTTTCCTTTGTTGTTTGGAAGACCAACTTAAAATATATCAGTGTATAGCTATTTCAGATCTCATTTTAGCGTGACACAGGTTTCTAGTATACCAGTAAAATGTCTTGTAAGCAACAAGTTCTAGTCATTATTTCAAGAATTCAAAATAATGATCCAATGTATAAAATTAATTCATTATTCATGTATTTCCCAGCCACCATTTTGGCTTGAAGGCTCTTCTGCTTCGCCACCTTTCCTTGCTCACAGCTAACGAAGGTGTTCCGCACTGGTCCGCACACATAATGGAGTATCGGTTACATTTATAACTAGTATCAAGTATCAAAATCGATTTACTGTTTGTATTTTGAGTTTATTTACAGCGGAAGCGGGTTTTTCACCAAGGCTTTTTCACATTTTTCAAAAAGATCTTTAGATATAAGTAGAAATAGTAAATAATAAAAAAAAGGAGCGGGCAGGCAAAAAGGAGGCGGGCAGGGACGGGAAACTAATATATATATTTTTTACTTGGCTTACGGCGATAAGAACACCACCCCACGAGAACCCTGCCGCCTATCACTCAAACTTTATATTCTTTCGGCGATTTTGAGGAACATTTAGTGATTTACCGTGATAAAATTGTCAGTTTTTCATATTTGGATAAACTGCAGGATATAGGATTTAGTCCTTGAGTAGAGAGCCAATCAAATTACCAGAAATTCAATATAAACTTTGATCACGTCTTAAATCCGATCTGGCCGAGCCGGGGAGGAGAAGAGGGGGGG
>JAOBYE010059899.1:0-21436 GCA_025403585.1 Parazoanthus swiftii
ATTATTATTATTATTATTATTATTATTATTATTATTATTATTATTATTATTATTATTATTATTATTATTATTATAACGACAAAGCTTTCAGACGCGAAACACTGAAGTATTTTGCTTTTTAACAACTACTAGCTAGATAATTACTTTTTACGATGTAAGCATTTACTCTTAGAGCAAAAGAATCACCGGGGTAACAAAAAAACACGATTGTAGACTTTCAGTGCTATAATCAAGACGTATCAAGGACCAGAGGCTACGTTCAAGGGTATTCAAGCGTTTGGAGAACGAAGATCAAATTCAAGGACTTTGAAGTAAGGTACAAACCCTGCATGATAAGATGTTGAAATTCTTTTAAAATAAAACAAGGATTCAGCGCTCTCTCGATCATTCAAAAAGACAGAACATATAAATAAGCAAGACAAACAACAAACATACTGATTTTTTTGACCAATCAGTTGTGATTTCTTACTCTCACTAAGCCCTCAGTGGCAACGTTTGCGGCACAAGAACTACGCGAATTACCTTTTCATGCAACTCCTTCAACTCTTCAAAGTTTCTATACCTTGGCTGCAACGAAACATTGGCAAATATCAGTACATCAAGGACAAAGTGTAGGAAAAAATCGGCCAACGCTTTTGTTTGTATTCGTGAAGTTGATACAATGCTCTTCTAGTCCATGAGCTTTTCTCTTCCTCTGTTTTTTTTAAGACGGGTCAAAACGAAAAAGGGAACTGTATGAGAGCTGAGTCACCAGATTTAGACGTCTTTGAGAGTCGTGTTCGACTTTCATGCACGTGGTCAAACGGGGTGACACTCCATGACAGCTGACAAGAGTCGGTCAACAAATGTGTGAAACTTTTGAAAATAACCGAAGGTGAATAGAGCCGGCGCTCGAGAGTGGATGAGAGTGCTCTTAAGTGGATGAGAGTTGGACGTCAACCGAGAGTACGAGGTTGAAATCTTAACACTGACTTTACTACCATTACACGTTTCGTTCCTTCTACCCTCTACCCCCTCCCATATACCAACCCCTCAACACTTCCTTAACTTTTCAAACTTCATACTTTAATCATACCAGTGTAGAAAGCTAGTCAAGAGTTTATCGAGTCAGTATTCTCACCGGAAATTTTTCCCTTCGCTGAACAATCACGTTTTGCAGTTCCACCCTGCGGGCGTCTGTGAGTCCCGCTGGGATTGGGTAAATCCTCTTGTCTTGGCCTTTCCGCTGTATATAACGCCGATACTGGAAGTGGAAGTTTAGGGTAGATTTATACAACGTTAAAAGCTACGCAAGCAACGTTCCCACACTTAAATGCAAGGACTTTTGGAAGACTTACCAGAACATTTTCTAACAATTTCTGTGCGAATACATTTAAAGTTTTTACTTGTTTTTAAGGTCACATCTAATTTGAAACGATTAAGGCCTTGCGTGAAACGCGTTCCAGTGTACTGTTTTTCTTTTTCTCTAAGTGAGAAAATCTGTTTTCGGGCCTCTCACGTAATGAAATCATCTTTTGTCAATTAGCTAAAGCTTTCTGGTGGTGCAACCAACAACTAATTCTAGGCCTCCAAAGGACCTCGACTGATTTTCAAGAATTTTGCTGGATTTTTTTTTTTGAATTTCAAGGACTTCCAGAATTTTCAAGGACCCTGGAAACCCTGAACGTGTATCTGTCTGCTAAAATTCCTTAAAATGAAAGGTTCAAAATTAAGTATAAAGAATAAAACCTGAAATAATAAATTGAAGAGCGCCAACAAATGTAACAGTTAGGCTGTAACTCGCCATTCCAGAAATGAAAGGAAATCCGAAACCTTCCACTCAAACTATTCTAGAAAGCAATAATTGAAAAGCGATACAAAAAATTTAACAGTCTGTGCTGTGGTGTTCGGACAATGCATTTTCCAACTGTACTGTTGATTGTTCTTTAGACAACGCGAACTGGGCAAAAGCTTTCTCTTATCACAATATAGCTCAAATAAAACTCCAAGATTCAAACAAGAAGCATGGTTCAGTTAGTAATTACAAAGTATTCGAGCCGATATAGTGAACACTGTTGGAGTATCGCATTTCTAAAAACATTAAAAACTACAAAAATGTACGAATTCCGCTAAAAAAGCTACTAACTAACCACTCATCTTTTTCATTTTTTTGACATTTCAAGATAATTTGAAGCTTCAATCAGAACTTGCGTTTCATAATGCTAATACGTTAAAATAAGCACAATGACGTCATGAAACAGAAAGTTGCCTGGGGAAAGCTCCATTACTTCATTATAATTTTGCACCCTTACTTGTCGCTGAATAACAATCGCAGCACGTTGCCGTTGTGCAACAATTCTTAGCTTGCCGGCTTCCCTCCGAGCTAACATTCCACGATATCCTGCTTGGATTCTGGTTGCTGCATTGGCCTGATTCTCCACCATAAATTGGTTCACTTCACGTGCCGGCAGACTTTCAAGCATCTTCATCTGCTTACGCATGGACGATCTAAAGTTGTGAATCTTTCTTCGTTCCAGTGCATCTTTTCTTTCCTCTTCTTCTTTCTCCCTAGCTTTTTCCCTTTCTTTCTCTATCCGCTTTTCTCGAAATTTTCTTTGCAGCACAGCAAAAGCTCTGTTGGCCCTGTGAAGTTTCTTGCGCACCCGGTGGCTTCGATAAAATGCTTGGATTACAGTTGCAGCACGTTCTAGCTTCTGTTGGTCAAAGAACAATTACCAACTTTAAGACTAATACAGTACAGACAACTATGTTGCTAAAATAAACGGCCAGGAAACCATTAACTGATCATTCGTAGGATACGTAAAATGTGGCTTTTTTCGATTAACTTGATGAAATCAAAACAAAAACAAAGCGTAAAAGAAACCGGACAACAAACAAACTCATTAACAGGAAACATACCAGCTGCTGGGCCTGTGCCACTGTTCCTGCCTCCAGTAACCCTACAAGCCTCCTAACGTCGTTATCAAATCCCCTTCCTTTCCACTTGCTGAGATACGCTTTAAGTCCTCTGAAACAAGTCCAACATTACAACAACGCAAACTTTGTCTTTACTGTTTAAAGTATTCCTCATTCAACCTATGGCAACAACGACATTAATAACGACAGCGACAATCACAACAGCAACAGCAACAGCAACGACAACAAACACAACAACACCAGTGACAACGACAAGAGCAATTTCAAAATGGACATAGTTAAGTGGCAGTTGAAATTCGTGCTGTAAAGTTGTGGTCTAAAATCATACTCGCAATTGCGAATGATCTCCTACTGCGCTATGGTAACAACGACAGATACGTAGTTACCCTTTTGATTTGAAGTTATCCGCAGTTGGTTATAAGAGAAGTCCGTAGAATATGTTTTAGCTGGAGTGGGCGATTTGTCCCACCTTAACGACACTAGTGAAGCTTGTACTAAAGGGTCTAACCCATATAAGCAAGTGAGCGGTGGTGGTTCAGTCACTCCAACAGCAATTGTAAAGCAGTAAAGTTTTGCATGGTTTTAATCAACGCAAGTCGTAAAACGCCAATATATTAAAGATGACGACGCCAATATATTAAAGATGATGAGTAAGAAATCATGACTCCTCTCGTGGAAGGACATGCATATAGTAGTGATACAACTAATAAACAAAAGAACAGTGCGGACAGTACCTGTATCTCTTGGAAAGGAGACTCTGGACAACTGGTGGATGGATATTTGTGGCAACAAGGATAAGGTGTGTGGCCGCTCTAGCAATAAAAAGTAACCGCATTTAAACTGTGAACACTAGTTTGCAAAAAAACAATGCAAACTACATATATCTTTGTCAGTTCGAGAAATGTCAAGGTAAGATTTGCACAGAAAACAATAATTGTGATTGGCTGTTGAAGATGCACGTGATAACCTTTCAGAAATATGTCGAGGATATTTCACAGATGAGTAAAGGTATGATTTTTTTCAGAGTAAAAAAATGGATTCGTATTTTCTTTTTAATATCAAGGCAAGAAACAATTTCTTCGTAAATCTTCAAAAAAACATTTGAAAATCCGCGGAAATAATCGAAGGCATTTTTTTTTCTCAAAATGCGCATGAATGTTCAAAACCTTCTGAAAACATCTGCAATACCCCGGGAAACAGGGGCAAAACCACAAGGTTGTTTTTACTACTTTTGTCGTTACACGGATGCACCACTTACCTTCCAATGGAAGTTTCTTCCGAGGCTGAAATCTTGTAGACCAACTCATCTAAAACACCATGCATCACACTCGCAGGCAGTTCACTTAAGGTGTTTCTAAATGGTTAATGGTAATAATCACGTCATTTTTCCTTGTTTCATTCTTGTATCACAATTTGTTCAGTGAAACAGAAAAACGTTAAATTACTGATATATTCATCACACAAAAACTCCTCCTTGACACTGCTCAAGTGTTTAACATATCTCCTATTATGACATTTTTATGTTGCTCAAGTAAATAGACAATCGGGAATTGAAATATCTATAACTTTGAAATCTGACCTTTTGAGGGTGCGTTAAAATACCGAAAGGAAGAGCTTTCAACTACATTACTTGAGTCCGAATTATGTCAATTTGTTTTAGTTTTCTACTAAACGGGAGACAAATGAAAACAATCAATGACAAACTTTAAATAAGGGAGGAACAGTTTACAACACGGGAAGGGATCAGATGGAGGGACCAACCGTACATGTACATCTTGTACCATGGTGCTCACAGACTGAGGATAACAAGAATCAACGAGTTTTCCTGGAGTTCTCAGGTCCCAACCCCAAATTCTCTCTCGCCAAAAACGAAACAATATCAAGTAATTTCATCAGCTTTCCGGTCGAAGTGAAACGGGACAAAAATGACCAAACTCCCCAGAGAAAAGGAAAACTTCCTAAAATTGAGTCTTGATAAAACACAAAAAGTACAATCATGAGTCGGTGCTTCTGCAGGTTTGGGTTTATATAGAACTGTTGAAAATTCTTCCACAAAACTCCAGGAGTTTTTCAGGAGCACAGGGGCATTATCTGTTTTCCCAGGAGTTTTCCTGGACCCTGGAAAAAATTTCAAAACTCCAGGAGTTTTCCAGGAATTCAAGGAGTAGTGAACACCAAGTTGTAACAACTGGAAGACTACCTTTTTTACAAACCTGGCTTTTCTGCGTTGGTGTGTGGTTTGATCAACAAAAGTTTATGGTATGTTTTTCTCCAAATGAGTGGATGTAAAGCCGACGTTTCAATCACTAGCTCTTCATCAGAACAAACAGCCATCTTGTTTCAATCTCCATTTTTACCATTTGTGTTGTAGCATTTTTAAATGAGGGAAAAAGGCTATAAGGCAAAATTTGGTCAAAAACAAAAATATTCTCCAAATGAGTGGATGTAAAGCCGACGTTTCAATCACTAGCTCTTCATCAGAACAAACAGCCATCTTATTTCAATCTCCATTTTTACCATTTGTGTTGTAGCATTTTTAATGAGGGGAAAAGGCTATAAGGCAAAATTTGGTCAAAAAACAAAAACAACATGCAACAAAACGAAGAGTTCTGTACCTGTTTCTTTTGAGGATATTTTCAACAGCACTTAGGAACAACAAAGATATGTCAACATCTTCCGACATCAGAATCTGAATAAACCTCTTGCACTCTAGGGCTAGAAAAGGAATAAAAACAATATACCGTTAAATATATAATAATAATAATAACAATAACAACAATGAAAATAATATTAATAAAAACAAAAACTCACATAACGCTTTTGTTATGCAAAAATATTCTAAAGCGCTATCTAATTACAAAATGAAAGTAGCGTAATAGTAAAAACTTAAAACAAAAATTGTATATTATTAATGTATATGTAAAAAGTGTAGCTTACAGTTCTTTCAAATGATGCATGCTAATTTACATAAATACGTTTTTAATTTAGTTTTAAAACAGCCAACGCTTTTACTTGCTGATATGGTAAGTGGCAAACTGTTCCATGTTCTTGGCCCTACATTGCAGAAAGTTTGATCATCAAAGTGTTTTGCTCGAGGATCATCTAAACGAAGCTGGTTGTTAAACGAAGCGCATAGCGAGTGATGTTTGAACACGTAACAGTTCAATTAGATAGGGCGGGGCCTTGCCATTGAGAGTTATGAAGCTAATGAATGTGTTTTAGAATGTCCAGGTGTAATACATGAGAAACGAGGCACAAGGTAGATGGTTCTGGCAGAAACATTTAGAAGTTTCGTTCAGGATATTATATTCAAAACAACTCGAGTATAACATTTAAGTTCACGTTTAATTTGCAATTTTTCCGGTCATGACAAAGTTTCCATTTAAAATTATGGACACAATGACCTCCTGACATGCTTTTCAATACAAAATTATTTGCACGATCGAGCGAAAAGAGAACCCCATGTCCTTGTGCAATTAATACTTCCTAGAGGGCATATCAGTTCTTTCACACCCAACTACATCTTGGTAATTACTAAGAGCACACTGGGAACATTATTTTCAATGCCTGAGTCACGCCGCGAGTTAGAGTATACATGTACTACTTCATTGACATTGTCCTTCCTTTCCAAAAAGTTGGATAAATTGTGAAAACACTATATTCAATAATACTTTTGTTCAAATAAAAATTCAAGGATATTTGCAAATTTTCAAGGATTTTTTGAAACAATTCAAGGACTTTTCAAGGACAAAAGCTGAAA
Source organism: Parazoanthus swiftii (assembly GCA_025403585.1). NCBI lineage: Eukaryota > Metazoa > Cnidaria > Anthozoa > Zoantharia > Parazoanthidae > Parazoanthus > Parazoanthus swiftii. Next base: position 6,677 of record JAOBYE010059899.1, read on the forward strand.
TTTCAAAATTCAAGGAGTTTTCAAGGAAAGGCCTGTGTGAACCATGTTTCACATCTCTCTAGCTTTGGCTTTATAACATATTTACCTTTAACTGTTAGGAAACTGTGGTACGAAAAAAGCCATTCCAACGATTGAACTGTGGTCCTGAAACACTGAAACAGTTTCTTATCCTGATTTCCCTGTCAAAATTATAAAGAATAACTTTAAGTTACGAAACTTTGTTCTGTTGGATCTATTTTGATCTACTAACTGGTTAACTAGAGAAATGCTTGAAATGCTTTTCTGTAAACATAACACCGACCTTCAAATGAAAATATACATAAAATACAACAAAGTCCATCTACAAATGGTTGACATACATGTATCTCGGATATGAATTGTTCCTACATGTATGTGTACAGTGATTATCACTCTTTGAGGAAGAAAATAGTTTCGAGGTAGTGACATTATTTTTAAAATATTATATCAATCTGTACAAACAACTTTATTTATCCTTTTGATTGATACAATACTAATAACACAGAGATAAAAAGAATAAATACTAAAGGGTTTGGCTTCCAAAAATAACTATAAAGTTAAAGGACTTGGAAGCCAAATCACATCAAATTAATTTACAATTATATTAGGTTGGAAACACACATACACATAACAGGCACAGGCACATTAGAGAACACAAATATACAGCTAACAAATAAAGCAGCAGATAAATCATATGTAGAAAAAAATGGAACGAAAAATGTACTATAATTAAATATATTTGAGCATGGAATGCAAGATTAGTTTTTACTTAAAAGGTCTTTTTTAAATTATCTTTAAAACCCTTTAAGGAGGACGATTTTATGTTTTTTGCAAGTTTTAATTAGTACCTTTTTGGACTTGCAGTAAAGATCATGCAGTTTTGCAGCCAAGGTCAGCACATTTTCAACAACATCTGGAAGGAAGGTTTCTTTGTAGTCTGCTGCTTTAGGGAGCTCGAGTCCAACACAACACTGGCAGAGTATTGCAGCAAGCTTGGATGCAGTGTCCCAGTGCCCAGCAATCGCTGTGAAGTCTTGCCTGAGCGCTAAAAGGAGTTCCTCTTCAATACCTCACACATTATGCAACATTTATACTTTTCAAGACTAGTGACTGTAAAATTGGTACAGTTACTGTAAAGTGCAGTCTTGCAATGTGAGACAAATATATTAAGCAACAATGTCCTCGAAACAAATTTTTAAAACACACATGCTTTTACATTGCAAAAATGGATATTGAATATTTAATAAATGTAACATGGTGGTTTTATGCCTATAGATTAAATGTAAAACTACCCAGTTTTTTATATTATTTAGACATATGTTGTACATTTTTAAAAATCTTGGAACAAAAAATTTCCAAGACAGATTCAGTCTGCATCTGACGGCAGATTGTGACTGGCATCTGTTAAGTGTATACAGAAACAGCAAAGACTACAGTACCTGAGGCTTACCAAGTTTAAACATACATAAAGAGTTAAAACAGTGCCACAAGCTTACCAAGATTACACACATGAACAACATCATAGTCCCACAGATCATTCCTCACAATGCTACCAAGGGTAGTGCTAGGTCCACAGCTGTCAAGAATATCTGTATGGAATATGGTAGTTAATTGCATACATGTAAAATTTCACTTTTCAAAGCCTCTCAGACACAAGTGATATCAATACAATCATGTTCCCTTTAACGATAACCTTTGAAAGGCCTAGAAGAACTTTAGTGAAAGAATTCATGAACAGGACTCTGGGTCCCTTACAAGGCTTGTCTCCAAAGTAGAGGAAGAGGTGACAGTCCACAACACCAGTGTCACGGTGGATAGTGACCCCCATGGAGAGTCAGTGACCCTCTGGATAATATTCACTAGCAGATACTGACCCCCCGGACACTATCCGCTAGCAGATACTGATCCCCTGGGGTAACTATCTGCCAGCAGATAGTGTCCCCCATCTACGGATACTGTCCCCCCTCACTTAAGTCTTTAAACTCAAAATACATTACAGCTGTTACAAGAGTCAAGATTTAAAAAAATGAAACAAGCAATACATAAAATTTGTCTTAAAGTGTTTATAAAGACCTTTCAACACCATTACAATATAAAAGCTCTGCTAGAAAGATTTGTAGAAAGTCTTTTTGGGGGATTACTATCTGAGGAGGGGAGTCAGTACTTATCTACTAGTGGATAGTGTCCAGAGGCCAGTTTCCACTAGCAGATAGTGTCCAGGGGGGTCACTATCTGAGGAGGGGAGTCAGTATCTACTAGTGGATAGTGTCCAGAGGCCAGTTTCCAGTAGCAGATAATGTCCAGGGGGGTCACTATCTGAGAAGAGGAGTCAGTATCTACTAGTGGATTGTGTCCAGAGGCCAGTTTCCACCAGCAGATAGTGTCCAGGGGGGTCACTATCTGAGGAGGGGAGTCAGTATCTACTAGTGGGTTGTGTTCAGAAACCAGTTTCCACTAGCAGATAGTGTCCAGGGGGGACACTATCTGAGGAGGGGAGTCAGTATCTACTAGTGGGTTGTGTTCAGAGGCCAGTTTCCACTAGCAGATAGTGTCCAGGGGGGTCACTATCTGAGGAGGGGAGTCAGTATCTACTAGTGGATTGTGTCCAGAGGCCAGTTTCCACCAGCAGATAGTGTCCAGGGGGGTCACTATCTGAGGAGGGGAGTCAGTATCTACTAGTGGATCGTGTCCAGAGGCCAGTTTCCACTAGCAGATAGTGTCCAGGGGGGTCACTATCTGAGGAGGGGAGTCAGTATCTACTAGTGGATAGCACCAGAGGCCAGTTTCCACCAGCAGATAGTGTCCAGGGGGGTCACTATCTGAGAAGGGGAGTCAGTATCTACTAGTGGATAGTGTCCAGAGGCCAGTTTCCACCAGCAGATAGTGTCAAGGGGGGTCACTATCTGAGGAGGGGAGTCAGTATCTTCTAGTGAATAGTGTCCAGAGGCCAGTTTCCACCAGCAGATAATGTCCAGGGGGGTCACTATCTGCTGTTACACTGACATTAGCCTGCTTCTATCGACAAGTGTGCGGGTTCATTTAAGTCCCCTGATAGATTATCACAAGACTAGACCAACAGCTTAACATCCCTGTCCATGAACAGTATGACAAAAGAAGGCCCAAAGTTCAAGCCTTGACAAGGCCGGGGTTTGAACCCAGGTCCTTCTGGTTGGCAGTCAGAGATCTTACCAACTGTGGCAATCTTGTACACATTTTATGTTTGCTGTAAACAAATTATTAAACTTTTATCATTTTTTAAACTAAGCTTTACATCACTCCACAAAACAACTACCTGATCAAGACTGCTAAACGAAAGGTATAAGATATTAACTTTACAAGTGGTAAAAAATGAAAAATTAACTTGACAACTTGTCTAATACACTCTAATGAAACTTCTGTTGGTCTTATAAACCTTGGCTTGGATGCCAAGAAATTGCTGTATTTTAGATTTATAAAAAACCTTCATCAATGTTTCTGTATTCTAGCTGTATCACTTGTAAACTGCAGGCAGTGACTTCTCAGCTCTTTGACTCAGGCATATAGCCCTGACCGAGTCTAAGAACATCACTCTCTGCACCGCTCGCAGTCGCAGCTCGGTAAACCATTTACCTTTCAGTCTCAGAAGTAGCACAGGCACATTATTATCGTCTGTCTCTGCGACTTCAGCCGCCAGATGTAGTGCACGCTCTCTCAGTTCCTCTGTTTCATTATGACTATCAGTGTCTGCCATGGCATGTCAAATCTTCGAGTTGCTTTTATCATTTATGCAGCTGCCGGAGAATGTCGTTGTCACAGTTGTAACATTTTGTGTGTGGTTCAACTTCCAGCATCGACAAAAGTCAGGAAGAGTCGTTTCTCTAACCAAATTATAATACTCAGGAAAAGAGAAACCCAAGGGAAAACATGCCAAACACCTTAGCTCGGCTTTGAAATACAAAACGAACCGCCATTTTTGAAAACCCAACGAAGACCGCTGTTCACAAATTTTAATCAATCAAAACCACCAACTTTGACCAATCACAACTCGTCTTTGAAGAAAATAACCAATCAACGTGCTTGTTCTATTTGACGCAGAGCACATGGGTGATCCTTTTCGGCTCGGTCACTCGGTTGTCCGGCTACTACTCGTTCTCGTTGCAAATCTTGTATGTTTATACTAAACCGTCGCTTCATTAAAAGGGATCATGGGCAAAGCAAAGCAAGACACGGAGAACAGGGAACCCAGTACATCGAAAAAAGATACAAATGGCAACGAGGAGTCGGAATCAGGAAGCGAGTCGGAATTTGTTGTGGAAAAAGTTATTGATAAGAGAATCAGACAAGGCAAAGTGGAGTACCTTCTGAAATGGAGAGGCTATGACAGTGATGAAAATACTTGGGAACCACGAGACAATCTTCAGTGTTCAGAGCTCGTGGAAGCATACGAGAAAATGCATCAGAAGCCCAAAATACCAAGTGGTTCAAAAGGAAAAGGAAAAAGAATTGCCAGGTAATGTTATGATTTGGAGTGTTTTAAAAGAAATGTGCACACCATTCGAAGACAGATGAACGCCCGGGGTTCCCAGTGCTCACGTTATGCAGTTTAGCGTTCTGTTGCATAAAGTATTGTGCTTTTTCTTGGTTTTGCTTTTTGAGTTTGCTCTTCTTAAAGGTATTTGTATTTGCAATAGATCAGTTAGTACTGAAAGAGGTCGGGGGAATCCCGGCTTTTGAAGCTGTATAAAAGGCGGGAAAATGTATTTGCATCTAAATATCGGTCCCCAAAAGATCTTGTTGCGAGGTCAGCTGGTTTATAGATCAAACTAGTTTCCAGGCGGCTTGTAGTACGGATATAGCTCACGAACCATCAATCAGGTCACACTGTAATTGTTTAACTGTGATTGGTCAATCGGCTAACAAGTCACTCACAGTCACACATCACCTACTGCCCTATCCTCCAGTTGTACACAGTCAGTGTGTCAAAATCAGCCTAACATACTGAAATGTTTTACACTAACTTTTTGAATAAAACAGGGACAAAGGTCTGACAGGATCAGCAATCCCAGTTCAGGTTCAATGCAGATCATATCAGATTGCCTCAGATTGGGTGAAATAAACAAGAAATACACAGTCTAAGGATATACATCAAAACTGAATTAAACCATTGCCAATAGTACCACCATATTGATCCTAGGAGAATTTTGTACATTATCAGCTTACGTGTACTTTTTCTTATAAATACTGCTCAAAGTGGCAGAGGCAATGTTCTAAAAAAAATGGTCCATACTTTAGTTGTGCATCTATCAAGTTATGGATGCACTTGGGAAGTTGGGAGAGCACTCGAGAAGCCAGGGAAGTACTCGGCTTTGCCTTGTGCCACTCTAACACTTCTCTTGTGCTCTCCCAACTTCCTATGCAATAGATGCATGCCGAGCAGAACATATTACCAACCAAACTATGAAGCATAGTTTGCCAAGTGTTGGATTATTTACCCACTAACAGCAGACCTGTCTTTGAAAGGCAAACGATCCATCCCCAAAGAGCCTGTGGAGTGTGATTCCTTGCAAGCCAAAGTAGTTTTAATTAAAATAGATTTTTCAGCACATGTTTTGCTGTAACATTTTGCAGGTAATAGGATGATCACAGCACTTTTCTGCATTCTAAGGGTTACTGGAATTTGTTGTTTTCAAGTTCATTGCAGATTATTTCAGTCTTCATGCAAAGAGTTACAATCGTGCATCATGTTGAATTAACATAAAATGTGTGGGGACTGGTGCTGAAACTACAGCATCAAAATGAGACACAGTCCTTGGAACAACTAGATGATATTCATGAAAAACATGACTTTGTTTATGTCTTATTGAAGTGGTTTACAGCAAATTTCTTCCTGACATTCCCAAATCCAGTGCAATTGACATTATATTACTTCTGAAAACAAGAATTTCAGCTTGGTTAAACATTTTATCATCGAACAGTTTTGCAGCAGAACGATAGCGATCGTGGACTACAAAGTGCAATACAGTTGCAATGTATACACACTCCCCACTAGCAGATAAATGAAACTGAAGTGATTTTATCAAGTTAATTTGCTCTAAGTTATCTGCACATTAATCTAACATTGCTTGAATAAAATCCTTGCTTCCTTGTAAACAAATTACAATTTCTACCAAAGATTGTATCCATTTTCATTTGCTAACACATTTAATAATGCTTTACATTTTAGATCGAGCAAATATAACAAAACAAGTCTTAGAACAGCACATTATTTTTCTTTACTTTCGGTATTTTGTCCACTCTATTCATCAAAAATGCCTCTTTTACTGCTATTATTTATGTCTAATCCGTAAACATAATAATAATTGAAATGTATAATTTCTTAAAAAGTGTCAATTTTGGCTTCAAAAATTGGGTTCAACTAAGTTATATACAGGTTAGACTTATACACAAGTATATGCAGTATTTCTTGTTAATATTTTTTTGCCTGTCGGTACATGTATGAAACTTACAGAAAGCTCTGGTCCATTTCTTCATTTTAGACTGTTATGAGCACTAGTTTTCCTAATTCTTTTCAGATTCAACTGTTCTCATGTCTGACTAACCATACTCTGACAGATAATCTTTGTGTTTACATATGACAGCGAGAAGCGAGAACCAGCTAAAAAAAGGAAAGTCGCTCCAGATACAAATGCAGAATCAGCTAGCAAAGTGATTAATTCTGTCAAAATTGAAGATATAAATGATGATGTCAATCCCATTGAGGAAGGATGGACAGCTGATAACATACTGGGAGCGACAGAAATAGATGGTCATATACATTTCCTTATACAGTGGTAAGTACTGCAGGAAGGGAGTATCATCAGTGAACTGAGGGCTTCTGTTAATTCACAGTTGTGCATCTCTGATGTACTAAAACCAGAAAGCTAAATGCTTTCCTGAGCCAAGTGGCTGATATAGCTGGCACTTGTTTGTGTTTCTGCAATGTTAAGCAGAAGAGTCTGTGACTCCCTAAGGTCAGGACACAACATGTTAACTATGTAATCCATCACAAGTTAGCCTCTGGCAGAAGCTGGTATACGTTTGTTCAGATAACTAAAGTTGACTGAAGCCAGGGCTCGAGTTTTACTATCGTCCGGTCATCAGAGACGACTGAAATCTTTGTGGGACAACCAAGAGTAGTAGCTTAGTCATCCTTTGGACAACTAGGTAGAACCAACTGATTGATATAGGTTACAAATTGATTGGTTTTGCCTTATCTCTAGTTAACAATTTAAATGGAAAAAGTATAAAACACACTGAAACACCTATTACAGCTGTTTGAGTCACTTTTATTTAGGACAACCTCAACTTTTGAGGGACGACTAAAAATAAATCTTGGTTGTCCCATGTACAACAAGAAATTTTCCTTAAAATCGAGCCCTTGAAGCAGATACAGCAGGGTTCAAAATAGCTGCCGGCGATAGCTGGCAGATTTTGGACTTTGCTGGCGATTGTAATTTCCACAACACAGTTCAAGATCATGGGGTAATCAGCAACTTTTTCACCATTGTAACTAAGAACAAAAATATTCAACTTTCAAATGGAACTTTGTTTTCTTTTATTAGCATTTACAAGATGATACAAAAATACATTTGCTATTTTGTTTGTCTCAGTCACGAACTTCATGGCTCTGCCCTCACTCAAATTCGAAATCAATGTTTTTGTTGCAATAACTGTGCTGAATTTTCCCTATTTTCATGTAGCTTGAAGGAACTACTTTTATCATCACTGTGCAAATGCGGTGTGAACACACAACTATTGTAATTGTCTCAAATTGATTAAAATGAGAGCAGATTTGCTAGTATAGCTTGGTCTTGTAGGTTATGTTTATAACCTTTTCAATTGCAAAAGGGATATTTTGCCCAACAAAAACAGCTGATAAAAATTTTGGACCAAACAAAAAAGCCTACGAAATAAGACAAATTTTCAGAACATTATTAATCTACTGTATGTTGCTGAGCAGTGGAAAGATGCCAATGTGATGCAAGTCCTTTCAAACCCATGTTTTTGTAAAAATAGGTTTTGGTAGAAACTGATTTGAAAGTACATGGTGGTATCTTCTTGAATTTTGTGAAATAAAATTGGTGATGGCATCTCACAAGTTAGAATTCATTGCAGAGCATGTTTCTACGCAGTTTCCCTTCTTTAAGTATGTTTTATTCACTACCTTTACAGTGTTATATTTTTGTCTGAACAAGGAAATTAGAAAAGTGTCTGTTTTAACTGTGGCTCTCTTTTCCAATTTTAGGAAAGAATCTGATAGAGCTGATCTTGTACCCTCCAAGATAGCGAATGAGAAGTGGCCACAGACTGTAATCAGATTCTACGAGGAGCGAGTGACATGGACACATGATGGACAGGCTGAAGTAGCATCTTAGTGAGCTATCCACAAAAGAAACAAGTTAACATTATTTTTTAAACATTTTAGTCACCACCGGTATTGTACCTGGGCAATCTCATTCCCCCCCACAACTGACATTTTTATCTGGCCAGCAGCAAGAATGCACCTCAGGATCCTATAAAACAGTTCAACATTTGCACATGAATGGTGTGTACAGTTATTCCAGTCAATGTGGCATGCCCTACAGCAACACTGCATTGATTTGATTCGTCGACATAATAGGTCTAAGAGGAACACTTTTCAGAACCTTTTGTTAAAAGTGAGAATCAGTCAGTTTACAGACGTTGTGGATGTTCTGAGAGACATTCCTGCTGTAGGCCAGTCAGGGAGGTGGTCTCTGTCATTGTGTGGTACATCTTCTGAACTACCGTAGTCGAGACAGTAAAAGGGAAAAATTGTACTCTTAAGTTTGAAAACGATCATACAACATTCAACCTACTGATTAGTTACAGTAAATGAGGGCCGTATTCCTTTGCATGTAGCATTTGATTACCCATGGACAAGATCGTACCTGTAATTATATATACCTGTAATCCTAGAGACAATAGTTCTATTGTACAGTATTTGATGGAATAGATGATGAGTATTACCATCAGTAATTTTAAGCCAGCCAGTGTGGTTTTCAGTATCATAGCAACCAAGGCAGTGGTTGGGGCTAAAGATGTAAGAGTTGTTTTGTTCACCAGAGAACGTTTTGTACCAAGAGTGGCAGCATGCTGCATAGGATATAAGCACTCTGGTTACTAGTATGTTTCAATAAGAATTAAAATTGTTTTGAAATAGTTGATTAAATGTTTGACTGTGGGGCAAACCACACATTGTTGTGGAAGAACTGTGGTTGACAATGAGAGCTTTCAAAATTTCATTCACAAAAGTAGCTATGATTGTGTTGTGCATTGTACTGTAATAAAGCTGCAACAGGTTCAAAACGTCTTACTTTAACTAAAAGCTTTAAGTCCCCTCTCTATTACAACCCTATTATACTCCAAATTGGGCATCCAAAATTGTAATTAGCACCCGTCTCTAAATGTATGTACAGGTTGGACTGCCTATGTAACTATTTACCTTTAACTATTTGGTCAACAACCCACCTACCCTCCCTGTTAACTTAAACCTAACCCCAGCCTCTAACTCTAACCTATTGGAGGCACTGGTGGTTGGTTGCCCAGAAACCTCCATCAAGATGTGAACTAGATTTGTGAACGTGCAGCACTATTGAGCTGCAGATGCAAATTTTGATAATAAACTATCTGCTTTTTAGACGTTTATGTCCCACTTTATGTTGATTTAAGTCACTGTTTGGGTCTGAGCATGATCGAACTTCTGCAGAAGACTACTTCAGTCTGTCCTTTCCCCTCCTCTCCCGGGCCCTGAAGAAGGCCCAAAACTGAATTAAACCCCCAGGGGCTTAATAGAGCTTTTGTGAAGTTTTGTGTGGGGTTGGTTTCCTTCAGTTGTTATTAAGAAATATTGGTAACTTGTCATTGTGTCAGCAAGAAAGCAATTTTCCAGACAAACGTTACGTGGTGTATTCCTTGAATTTAGTGTTCCTTCCATGCATTCAAACAATTGTAATTCAAATCGTTTGGTCTGTTGATTTAGTTTTTGCCGGATTACAAGTGTGTTTTACCGAGTCTGCCCATTTGCGAAGAAAGTCTGATAAAATATAAAATTATTTACGAATTTTACTTCTGGTGTAGTTGAATGCCTTTTGATGAACAAAAAACGCACTTCATAGTTGATGCCGTTTTTTATATAGTGTATGAAATGAGAGTAGAATGTGTAAGAATTATTTCGGCGAGGTACAAACGTTACACCAATGCAGTATAATAGACAAAAAAGGTTGACATAAGTATTTTAAAATGTTTTTATCAAACAAACCAGAAAGTCCATAAAATTATTCTTTCGTCGTGAAACGTTCCATTTCGGCAAAAACCACACCGCCAACGGATACGTTGAACAAGAAATAAGATCGGTGTGGTCTAGTTTTAAGACTTAATTGTGTTGTTTCTTCCAGCTTCTTAAAACGGCCGTCAGTATAGTCTAAACAGAGTATAAATTGACATTTAAAGATCTGGAACAAAATTCGAATATTTGTTTTGTACTTGATAGTGTACACTGGGTTTACAATTAATACACATTAAGATTATGTTGTTTTCTTGAGAAAAAGTAATCTGATATTTTAACAGGGTCCACACGGTCATGGAAAGTCGTGGAATTTGAAAATGCATTTTCCAGGCCTGGAAAAGTCATGGAATTTAGAAAAAATGGTTAAGGTCATGTAAAAGTCATGGAGTTTCAATATTTTTTGCCTATTTTTAACTATTTCTAGTTGTGTGCAAGTGTCGAGCATCCTTGTAACAGCGAAAATACGTCCAGAAAGCGGCGTTTTGTGGTCATGGAAAAGTCATGGAACTCCATTCCTCATTTTCAGTGTGAACCCTGTGTAAGTATTTCATTTTCTAGTGCTTTTTTTATTTAATTTACGAAAGGTATCAAAAATATTTAGTTTAAAGTTTACGTTTAATAATATCATGTAATATTTATGTAGAAAGAAAGCAGAAAACGCTCCATTGTGGTTTCAGTGCTGTTGATATTAGCTAGTCGGTGTTTGGTGGCAGTATGATTGATGCTTATTTTTCTTGTAATGGTCCAGTCTGGTGCTTATCCCCCAAAAGTTTCTTGGAAATTGAAAACTGACTTCGTGCTGCCATCTCCACGAACTTCAAAAACTTCTGGTTTCTGGGGTATTTTCCAAAACTGCGAGCAATCGAATATAACTGCTGATGACAAAGTGACAAATTCAATTAAAAGTAACTTGCAAAGTCATCTTCGTTGTTCCCCAGATCTTCAGCAAGAGACTGTCAAACACATTCATTTGCTGATTTACCTATATCTGCTTTCAACTGCCAAGTTATCGATTCCGCCTGCTCTGTCACTCTTCGTTTTCGTAATGGCTGCTCTTATCTCCTTATATATCCTTTCATCGGGGATTTCATTAGATTCCGAGACATCTAGATCTGCTTCTACCGATAAAGCAGGTCTGATAAAACTTCATTGAAGTGTTCCTTCCATCGTTACTGATTTCTCCGTCTTTTGTTACTAGAACTTCGTCTTCCTTATTTTTATCTTGTTAACTTTTTGTCGTTTCCTGTTGCCTAGTGTTACCTTGTAGCAACAACACTGATTTCATGTTGCCACTATTTGCTTCTGTTAACTGTCTCTTCCAGAGTACAGCAATACTCCTCCTGTTTGTGTCTTTAAGAGTCGAGAGATAGACTGTCTACACTCACTTATGTCAAAAGTATATCGAGTTGTGTTTCTCGTTTCGTTAGCTGTCTCTGAGCACTATTTTTTCGTACTCTATTCATTATTCTCACAATCAAATTTCTTTTCCAGAACTCTTAGATTTGCCAATGACTCAATCCACATACAGGCTTCCCTTCGGATTCGACCTGTACATATGTCGCCGTCGTCACATATTCCTACTGTAGTTTTGCAAGTTATTGAACTGTATCCAAAATTACAATTAAAAATAGAATTCAGGGTTTTCGTAATCCATAAGTTTTAACGGCATGGGGTGATTGGCCCGAAACCCAACCCCAATCCTGGAGAACCAAACTCCTGACACAAATATAATGTTTGTAAGTTTAAAGCGACTGCAGTAAAACTCCTGGAAAATTGAGATAAGATTCCACAACCTTTCGAACCAATTTTCTCGTTTCACGTTTTGAATACTTTATTAGCATCATCAATTCCTATTGATTGCAGCCGGGAAAAACTTTCTAGAATCTTTTATTACGTTATTTAGAATACACCTTGAAAAAATCCAAAAAATTTACATCGAATTTCCAGATTTTTCTATATTCAAATGGTGTAAGAGTTCTGCAAACGAGCCGCCATGATCCTGCTAGTGCAATTTGTTGAGCAACCAATCAAACCAGGCCCGTAGGCAGGGGGGTGCACGGGGTGCGTACGCACCCCCCCCCAAACACACACACATACGCACACGGACCCAAAAAGGTCCGCATTTGTAGGTTTAATAAGACCATGAAGAACCCGAATAGGTTTATCGTAACAGTTGGTGTTACCGTAAATCGAAACGACTAAAAAAACGGCCATAAGTGTATTTGTCCCTTAAATTTGACTGTTAAGAGTCCAAGTTTACGAAATTAGCACCCCCCCCCCCCTTCCCAACAAAATCCTGGCTACGGGCCTGCAAACTATAGTCTGCTGTATTTGTTGAAAGACGTAATATGTACTCTTTATTTTGTTATCAACTGTCAGTCTACCTTGATAACAAATGTGACAAGTTCTTTTTTTACGAAAACTAAATTTTGCTCATTGTCCGTCTCGCCGATGCCAATGTCCATTCCCTGCGGTTCGCCTTGGGTGTCCTGTCTCCTCGCTGGGTGAATCTCCTGAAAACCGTGATTCTTTTAAGGTCTTCGTTACCCTTTAAAGAGTGGAGAATTTGTTGAATAATATTAAAAGTTAAACTTCTTATCATTAGTAGTTCTGACATTTATTAGATTTTAAAAATAGGAAATGGTCTTTATAGAAGCAATCTAATCAGCAACTTTCATAATACGCCCGGTCTCACAAAATCGAAGATCGCGTGGTCATCTCGGAAAGGCCCGGCCGCTCGATGCAACATTGCATGCAACCACTGCACACATGCAACTGTTGCCATCCTCTAAAATGATTCTGTGCAATGTTAAATTGCAGAAGTAAGATCGAAGTCAACTTTGCGCAAGGTTGTGCGCAAAAATTTCAAGGTAGCTGCACATGCAGTACAATTCGAGTGGTGCATTGCAACATTGCATGCAAGGTTGCATCGTGATGGCCGGGCTTTTATTTAGCTTGCGTCAGATTTTTTAAATATTTTGACCTTGCGCGACCTGCAGGCCAGGTAACCACGCAACCTGTATGCCAGCTCACCTTGCTCCTAGGGTCGGAAGGGGTACCCTTAGAACGAAGTTGTAGGCTAGTTGTCTCAATTTTTGTACTAGTGTTCGAGTCGCAGTCGGTTCAAAGTTGGATTGCGCTATTCAGCGGACAAGGTGGATTGAATTATTAACTGCTGAATTTGTCTTCCAGAAAGCGTTATCCAGCCTTTGAACAACAGAAGCCAGTTTTTATATCCTTATGTTTGCTTTCACTCCAAAATGGTGGAATAGACGCTCCCTACACACTGTACACGATTCCTTAGGTATATAATCCATTACATAGTTTTCGCAAAGGTTCGTTGTTCGGACATTTTCTGGAAAATTCAGCCTCAACATTTCCACAACCGCAAGGTCTATAAGCCACTTTCTCAATCATGCGCAGAGCAACTTTAGCGCTCAGTTGGCGGGCTACACGTATTGGAAACATGGCATATGGTGTTAAGAAAGAAACAAGATCGATTGTTTTCGAAAGAAGGTAAAAGATAAAACCTTAAATGTATCACAGAACGATGTAAACAGGGGTTGTGAGTTGTGACCACCAGCAAAACCGTTACTTTGCTCTGCGCATGATTGAGAAAGTGGCTTATCAACGTTTATGGGCTCATAAGTAAAAGTTCTGAAAAGGCTGCATTTCAAGTTAAGTTAAGGGCAGCAACCTTACAAAATAAGCTGATTATTTTTTTACAATAAGGAAAGTGGTATTCTATTCCGAATTCTAGGATGAATTGCAAAATATTTTCATACTATTGACAGAAAAAATATAAAGACAAGTAACTAGAATTAAGCAACTCGCGATTTCATAAGTAAAAAAATTGATGGCAATTTTGATGCTTCGTTTGACTTTCATGTCATGAAATCATTTCCAAGAACTAGAGCAAAACAATGTCCGAGACATGCATATTTGAGCCCAAGTGAATGCAAAGGCTGGTTCTGCAGCGCACTTTGTAGCAAGGAAGCGTTTTAACCACTGTGGCTTTTTAAAATAAATTTTACTACACATTTTGCATTAGACTTGTGCAATCGTGGCCGTAGCTAGGGGAAGGAGAAAGGGGGGGCATGATGTTGTCCCCAGGCGCCCCCATCCCCAACTTGATTGAAAGACCAAAAAGATATACCATTACAAGTTGATTGTTTTGAAATATACACCTTTTGCCCCCTGCTGAAAAACTAACTACGGCCTTGGTAATTTGTAATGGAAATCTAAGAAAACTGCAGCAAGTTGATTACATGTACGTTGATAATGTAACTCAGGCCCGTAGGCAGGGGGGGTGCGCGGGGTGCCTACGTACCCCCCCCCCCACACAGACCCAAAAAGGTCCACATTTGGAGTTGTAAGAAGACGATGAAGAAGTCCAAATAGGTTTATCGTAACAGTTG